>CAEGAE010054638.1:0-79510 GCA_903067095.1 Girardinus metallicus
AGATAGATAGATAGATAGATAGATAGATAGATAGATAGATAGATAGATAGATAGATAGATAGATAGATAGATAGATAAATCAGTTTTAAATGGGGAAACATCTAAAACCTCCAGGGCCGTGGACCCTGAGGACCAGTGTTGGGGACCACTGCCTTAGTTGACAGTCCAGTGTGTTCCACCACTCATTTTTTATTTACCTGTGTCACCCTCTACTGGTAAAGACATGAGATAGAGGTGGATAAATTTTCAGATAAGTCACAGATGTCAACCAGCAGAAACATTGTCTTTACACATGTCTCAGCAATGAAAGGAGTTTAAGAGTAAACCTCCTACTAGCCTATAATGCCACACAAACCCTCAGCAAATCTTATCACCACCACCTTCTATCTGGTCCTCCTCTTTAGATCTTGTCTTATGCTTACTATCCTTTGTGCAGTATGTCTGTATTACTGTTAATTGTGGTCCCCTGTAGCAATTGCGTACATGCTATCAAGTTCATATGGACCAGTTAAAATAACAAAAACTGTTGGACAATAAAATTACTCTTCTGTTTCTACTCCAAAAAATGTGGCAGATGAGTGTATGAAAGGCCAAAATATTGATGAATCTAAATTTCAGTAACATATCTGAATGTTTTTCTTGTAAATGTGCCATATTATAGACAAATCTTATATACAAGCAGAAGTATTGTTCACTGATGGGGCAAAGAAAAAGGAAATCCTCAGGAATATTTGTTTCATCAGAATAATTCAAGAGCTTCTAGAAAGCTCAGGGTTTTCTGCTTTACATGAAGAGTTCAGTTTGATTTGGTGTAAAGCAGCTGAGAAAGACACAGTCCAAACCGCTTACTGGTTGAAAAGCATAATTGAGTAGAAGAAGACCTGATCTTGTGAAATTTCTTTCTACAGTGTGTTCAAACCATGACTTCAATCATAGGGAGACATTTAGTAGTTGGTGGGAGACAGAAGAACTCTGGTTAAAACATAACATCACTGTTGTCTGTCATGCCTTGTGTGACGCTGTTGCTGAACTGGAGAGGTCCTTCAGTCACAGACTGCAGCATCCCAGATGCTCAAAATAGCATTATTGTAGGTCCTTCCTCCAAGTATCTGTTAGACTCCACAACCATCTCTACTCCAAACAAACTCAATAAGTGTTTACATAGTTTTACTCATAAATGACATCTCTGCTTGTATTATACATTTTTTTGTTTCTGCACAGTTTTTATGTTTCACAAATTGCAATTAGACTGTTGTATTTTTAATGCACATTATATTTACATGCACACTATAATTATTTTGTTTGTTTATTTTCAAAGTGATCCCATACAGTTGCACATCCCTCAGGTAAAAGTACACTGTTTCTGACAAATGCACAGTATTTTTATGTTGTAATCCTCTAAAATATATTATTCTTAATCTTGTTTTTTAAATATAGTTTTCTGATATTTTTGTTTTATTGTATTATAAAGTTCATACTTGGTAGCCTAGAAAGGAGCTACCTAACATAATCTGGAAAACACGTATCATGAAACGCATAGGGATAGATTTGTATCAAAGAATAATTTGCTTGTTCTTTTTATTTAAAAACTGGCAAGAACTGGCAAGAACTATGAGTATTTTAATTTGCTGTAACATTGAAAAGAAATGTACAAGCTCTTCAAAGAGGTAGAGTGTATTTGAATATTTACAATGTTTACAAAATATATAAATAAATACATCAGAGGAACAACATGTGCCAATAAATTCAGAGCTCACAGACTGAGGGTGAACGTTTGTATTTTCTTATCAAACATACATTCAGATTACACAACCAGCCCAGTGATGAGGCTGATGGTGGCAAAGGTTCCTCCATAAAGGCTCTTATTTAAAATAAAAACAAAACAATCAAAAGAAACTTCCTTCATGTCTTTTAGTTTGACCATATTAACAGAGGAGGAATTTCACACAGGTGGCTCCATTTGTTTCAGAGTTGTGTTTGTGGGTCTGTTGTGCAGATGGAGTGTCAGAAGGAACAAATGTTTCTCCTGCAAAGATAAGCAGAAACATAATTGCAACTTGAACTCTGACTTAGACTTTTATCAAGCCATGCAAAACGCATGTGGACACATCGTAAAACCCTCACAGAAATGTGATCACATTCAGATGTATGAATCACATTAAGGGTTCCTTTCTCCTTTAATAAATGTCATATTTGCTTTCAAAAATAGCTGAAAACGGAATGGCTACCCGCACACATTCAG
This sequence comes from Girardinus metallicus, assembly GCA_903067095.1. Classification (NCBI taxonomy): domain Eukaryota; kingdom Metazoa; phylum Chordata; class Actinopteri; order Cyprinodontiformes; family Poeciliidae; genus Girardinus; species Girardinus metallicus. The sequence goes on from CAEGAE010054638.1 coordinate 2,243, forward strand.
TATCATCGGGTGCTATAAAAGTGGTGAATAAAATTATTCAAGTAGAGATTTATTCACTTCACAAATCAGTTTTACCTGCAGTGGTTCGTGCCACACTCTGAAGGATCTCTGCAGCTAGCTCCAACAGGTTTCAGACTGTTCCAGCGCCACAGTAGCGATCGCTTTGTCCTCTGGATCAGACTGCCCCAGTTGTCAGGAACAGGAACTGAGTTGACCTGCAAAAGTAAATATTTGACCGTTTAGAAGCTCTTTTATTCAGTTATTTTTTTTTTTAAATCCAGTGCAAGAATTATGCATTGTTAACTTTAAAAATCATATCAGGCATCTCAACCTACCTGAGTCAGACATATAAGGGACAGAAAAACAGAAATGATGATGATTTTTTCCTGAAGCGTCGTCATGCTGTTTGCAGATGAAGCTTGTGGAAGATGCTGCTGTCCAGGCTTCCTTTGCTGTCTCCTGTTCCTTGTATTAAATGCTTTAATTGGGTTGGGGAGGAGTTAACCTCTAAGTAATTGTCTCAATACATTTGTTACTGTAAAGGTGGACGTTTGGCAGAACCGGTGGCCTGAGTCAGAGTCAGTGATCCTCAAGCACTTATCAGTTTTATAATGACAACCAAAGTCAAAGTTTATCTGGAAGCATCCAAAGTACACTTTAATCTGGTAATGTAGGACAAGTCCACGTCAGAGGTAATATAAACCTTAAAGGGGCTGCACAGTTTCTGCTAAGTAGATTTTATGAAAAATGTCCAGAAATGTATGAGTACTTTTTTTTCAGATAATATCGAACTACTTCAGCTTAGCATGTGAAAAGGAAGAATAACAAAACAGCTAATCTACTGTTACTCAGAGCACATAGTTTTCAGTATACAAGAACTGATTCTCTTCAAGTTGTTTTAAATTGCTCTTGATAGACCATAGATCTTATAACAACCTCTTAACCTGCACTACAGTTGTACCAGACTCTTAAGATATCAGCATTTCTATGAGCTCAAACTCTTTAGCTCAGTAGCCTGTACTGAATGTTAGTTAGTACAGTCTAAAATGTTATTATATCACCTCATGTTGATATTGTAAGCTTTAAAAGTATCCATGATCCATGGTTATTTAACTTTAGATATTGTTTTAAACTTTTCATGTGAACTTGTGTTTTCTTTCAATAGTTTATGTTCAAAAATGTAAGTGTGAGGATATATTTTTTTCTATATAATGATAGCTTGTTGCGACAGACTGGCGTCCTGTCCAGGGTGTACCCCGCTTCTCACCCGGAACGTTAGCTGGAGATAGGCACCAGCAGCCCTCTCGACCCCACTGAGGGACAAGGGTGTATAGAAAATGGATGGATGGATGATAGTTTGTCATTCTTGGGTGAAGGTAAAGGTAATTTTATAGCACATTTTCAGCAACAAGGCAATACAAAGTGCTTTGAATACAATGTTGCATAAATAATAACACATTCTTAATTGTTGGTTTTCCAAAGTTTGATTTCGATTGGCCCTCATGACGACCTTGGTGAAAACAGAGCTATGTTCTGACTCGGTCAGGAAGCACAAAAAACCCCAAAACTAATGAGAAGTTTTCTGCACTGACTCAAAAGTTCAGTTTGTTGAGGTTTGGATGGGTAGTAGCTAGTTACATTTACCTTAGTAACGTTTTTGGAAAAATTTACTTCTTTGCTTTTATTATGAAGTACCGCTACTGTTGAGTAAAATTCCTGGATTCTCCACCCACTGTGAGTAACTTCACTGAATGAAGAACAAGCTTGTTTTAACCCAAATTTCACCAGACACACACTTGTAGTTTTTGGTACAGTTTCATAAGTTTTGGACTGAAAGAAAATGATTTGGGAAAATATGTATTTTTACAAATTTTATTTTGTAATTATGTTATCTATATGAATTGTTTTCATGGTAATATTTAAGACACCTAAATTTTTCACATAACTTTATATATTGGTCAGTCTGATGATGTAATTTTTAAATATTACTTGATTGATGTTATGATCAGTTACCGTGGACTCAAGTCGCCTTTTTACCATGTACCTGTTCACACTGACTTGAGTAACTTCCATCAATCCATCGATTTCCTGTACACCCTTGTCCCTTAGTGGGTTTGGGAGGCCTGCTGGTGTCTATCTCCAGCTAATGTTCTGGGCGAGAGGTGGGGTTACCCTGGACAGGTCGCCAGTCTGTCGCAACTTGAGTAACTTCTTGGATGGCAACTCCATCTTTTGCCTGAGTAAGAATACGCTAAAATACTGCTTCTCTTACTTGAGAACATTTTGTGCGTACTCCATCCATCTCTAAATCTGGGTGACATAACTGTTCTTGTGAAGCTCCTGCAATGCTTTTTGCTTTTTATCCTTAAATATCTGGGACCACGTCAGCACCACCTGATTTGAAATTTAAAGTGAGGACCAACAGCACTCAACAGATTGATCCTTCAGCTAGAACATGTACTGTTTGGGCCAAGATTTCTCCATCAGCCAAGCCAAGAGGTGGATGTGAGAGAGCTGCAGCCCTGGAGTGAGTTCAGCTAGCATCGCTAAGTCAGCTAACATCCAGAAACTGGAACACAAAGTAGGCACTTGCTTATCTTGTACTACAGCTGCAGTTATGGTGTGTCACGTTGAGCAAAATACGGAAATCCAACTTTCCCCAGCCAACTTCAAATTATCTATTTAATAAAATATATATTTTATTCAGCTGTGATAACCAATTTCTTTTTCCTAAAACCTCCCTTTTTAGGTATACTACATAGTTGGAGAGCATTTAAAGTTTGTCGTCTTTGTTTAGACTTTTATTTTACTTATTTACGTTAGTGGCAAATAGACCTTAGTGTAATTAATCAAAATATGTATTTTTGATTTATTCCTGGTGGAAATAAAAAATTATATTTAACAATTCATATCGTTTTCACTTCAAGTTACGACTTCTCTTTTCCATGTCACTGAACAATTTATCAAACAATATTGTGATGACATGAATTGCCTGTCTCAATCAGTTTATTGGTCATAACAAATAACAAGACAAGATGCCAATAACACATGCAACTTTTTCTGTGAATTTAATCAGCGATTACATATTATGTTTAGACTGTTAAGTAGTAGTGCAAATAGTCTCTGACATAAACAGCAGAAAACACCAACAGCACCTGTTAGTAAATGGTGACATTTATATTAAAGAAATTTCACAATAATTTTATGATGAAAAGTGTTGAATAGAATCAACCAATTTTTCTTTTTAAAACAAATAAGCAACTTTGAAAGCCTCGGCCCCGCTGGATACAACAATTCTTAAGCAACTTAACATTTCTAATAGAAAACAAACTTAAAAATACATCAGATATAACACTTTCAGAAAACCCTTAGCAAAATCCCCAAGAAGCATCATAAAATAAAATCCAGACGTAGTGTTGAGTTGAGCAAGATAAAAAAACCTTTTCTGTCCATACCAACACATTCACAGCAGATAAAAACCATCCCTTTATCCTCAAGAAGAAACACTGTTTGGGGTTTATTTCACACATTTTTTCATGATCAGGTTCTGCAGGTTGGAATCATTTTAAAGCAAGTAATTCCCCATTACGATAATTCTTCAAGAAACTAACAAATTGTCATCGAATAAACAATAAGTGACTTTTGAAGCATTTTTTAATAAAACACATTTTGTTTATAAAACATATTACATTTAACCTTTCAGTGATCAGTGTATTTGAACGTTTTTAGTCAACACAAAACCATAAAACAGATTATTTTTTCTGAAAAAGGTATCTCAAAGGAGGCAGTTGATTTGTGGACACATGAAAGCACTTTCAGGATCCATTTATAGCATATTTATATAAAAATATAGCAATTTATATTTGTGGATATACAAGTATACATTGCAAATAAACGCAACTACCCATTGCGTTTATTTGCAATGAAGAATAATAATTAGGTTTAATACTGCTCAGTTCTACTTGGTTTAATTTGCAATCCCATAATGAGTGGTTAAAAAAATAAGATTTCATAAAAAAAAAAAAGAGAAATTTCAGCAACATTACAGTATGAAAACAATCAACTTAAGTGCTTGTTTAAACACACAAAATTCCTGAAAGCATTACAGTAATGAAAAGGTGGGATTCTGGTTATGAGTGGCTGCCTAAAGGTTAGGAGTCTAGATGTCAGATTGTTTTATTTTAGCATTATGTCAGTAACACCATGATCGTCCTCATTGGTTCTGCTTGGTGCTATGATGAGATCAGGGGCTGACGTTCTGCCTCAGTGCTCTGAAAAACATCACACATTACAGAATTTGTGAGCAAACAATAAACTTTTAACATACAGAATTAGTTATTCAGCGTTTGATAATTGTGATGTCTGCTAAACAAGCATTTGATGTTTAATTGTAATCCACCAGACAGGAGTTTCTGAACCCGACTCTACTACTCCTGATTTCCAGATTTGTAATTTATTTGATCATATAAATAAATTTAAACAAAACCATTGTATTGCCTCTTGCAATGACACAACTGTATTGACTGTTTGCAGTGCAAACTGACCTCTGGGACTTTCTGTCGACACATCAGCAACATAAAGATTCCTCCCAGGATGATGCCAAGACCAATCACAAGAAATGGAATATTCTCCACCACGTTCTTCTGGACATCAACCCTCTGCAGCTTCTTGGCTGATGCATCGTCAATAAGAACGCTCTGGTGGTCAGTTGAAGGTAAAATAAGGGAAATTTTTGACATTTCCATAACAGTAAACAAATTACTCAAATAATACAATGAATAAATGAAGTTCACTTAAAAAAAGCAAAGTTTAAAGTCCACACAAAGTAAAAACATAACTACAATTATGTTAAGGTGTATTCCTTACAACAACACTAAAAAAAACTGATGGAATTTTTCTTCTTTCAAAAGTTCACCCAAAATTAAATTTCAAATTACTTTCCCACATTAGATTCAACAGAAAATAAGTTATGGAAGTAAATCTCATTGTAGCAGCTGTTTTACGTTTGGTTATTTCAAAAATGAAATGAGCCAGTCACTACTTCAATTCTTAGGAAATCAATGGCAAACGCTGGACGTTACATTGATGATGAGATTATTATAATTTTAAATAATTTTTGCAAGTTCAAGGTTGATAATCAAAGCAATTAAATACAACCATGAAACTCGATAAATTATAAAACAGAGTAATTGTCTTTCAGGTAGTTTCTAGACTAATATTAATTAAACTAGATTTCTAGTGAATGACTGCAAATACCATGCCGGAGTCAGAAAGTGTGTTTTTACCTCATTAAGATACACCACAGGGAAAACCACTGTCCTCACATTTCCTGTTTCACTGAAAGAGAAGGTAACAAATATACACATATAGAGAAGATGAGGGTCATTTTGTTCCCAGGTCATAAGTGTGAAAACCAGAGAAAATGTAACAGTTAAGTAAAAAGATAGCCAAGTGGCAAATGTTGCCAAAATCTGATTACTTATGGAAGCTCAAACCTATGGAGCAATACTCCATAACACAATGCCTACCCAAGATAAAAGTAGTGATACTTAAGTCCAGTTCCAATCTGAGTCCAAACCAACAAAGAAGATTACATCAATATTTGTCCAGTAACGAGAAGATTGAGGTAGACACAGAAATTGGTTCTTATTTCTCATCCATCGAGTAATAAGAGTCAAAACATTGGTCAGTAACAATGTTCTGACCAACATTGTTACTGATTCTGAGTCTGCCAATGTCTGTATTCCCAAAACACATATGTTAACAAGCTATGCATGTGTAAAAAACAGTTGCATTAAACGGAAGCAGCTGAAAGTCTCACTTTCTTACATCACCTTTTTACCCTAAAAAAAAAAAAAATCTATTTTAAGTTAATTATTTGAACTAATAAGGGATATATTTCAGTGCATCTTTAAATATAATCTAAACTTGGTTATCTTCTTAACTTTCTTAATGACACCAGTGTCCTCATGGACGCATCAGCTGCCGTCTCAGCTGGGAGGGGTTTTGAGGGTGACAGTGAAGGGGCTAAGAGATTTGCAAAGCACCAATTCTAAACAGAGGACTTCTACATATTTAAATATAACATCTGTGTGTTGAACAGCTGAGCAGAAAAAGTGGCGAGAGAGAAGAAAAAAACAGGAAAGTTCTGAAATGACCCCACCGCTGCTTCTATCAGATGTCATATAGGCTCATAAACAAGTGAGAAAAGTCTGTCCAAAAGTCCACTAATCATGATGATGGTGGCAAAACTGCTTTTTATCTTGCTGGCAGACGGGCCCTTCCAGTTATGAATAATCATCAGGTGTGATGATTTTATCAAGTCAACATGAAGAAGATTGTATTAACCCAACATCCAGTGAGTCATAAGTGACAGACAGCTAAAGGAAGTGAGTGGATTACCTGAACTTTGGGATTTTCTCCACATAGACATTGATCTGGAGACGTTTGGCTGCCTGTAGGATGATTCCTGTCAGCTGTAAAAACACAATCAGAATTTGTCAGGAGGACATGGAAGAGACAATTAATGCTTATTGTCATACCTACAGGATGAAGATGCATTTTTATATCAAAATTCAACATTTTTCCAGACTCAGTTTCCCAGAAATATCAGTCTTTCATCTAATATTTAAAGGATAAATACAAAAGTTCACTACAAATTTATGCCAGAGATTAGGCTTTAACTGAGAATCAGAAAATACTACAACAAGCATAAAAGGGAGTGAGCAGGAGGAAGGGAAGAAAAGATAGATGAAGGAAAGATCAATGAATCCATGAATGGATGGATGGATAAACAAAGAGAATGGATAGAAAGAGGATCAGAGACAAGTGGGCTGATGGGTCCAACATATTGGCAATGTAACAAGAAATAAAGTCTAGTAAGACCAATAATGTGCGTACGGCTTTCGGCTTCCATATTTATCCAGATCTGGAAATGGAAATTCTATAATTTTCCCCAATTGTATATTAATCCTTGAAGAGTAATCTTTGAAAATGTATGCCTTTTAAATATTCGCTATTTCTACCAACTGTTCTCCAGAGTGTTGTAACATTTTTGCTTTACATTATAAAGGTTGGTTGGCAGACAAGAAAAGTAAAACCATCAGATTGCAGATTTCTCTAATATATACTTATAATAATAAGTTGAGACTCAAACCAGCAACCTTGTGATTAAATGACAACCACCACGCATCTTGAGCTGCAAGGACCTCAATATTTCAGTCTTCCATAGGAAAAACAGCTTCATGGTTCTTAATGTTCAGAGGACTTTGAACAAAGATTCAAGTACAGAAAGGAGGCCAAACAGGGGATAAACAGTAAGTTGTTTACAGAGTTCAAACGTGTAACTCACACTATAAAAGCTTATGTCACAGTTACGTGCAAGTTTCCTTTGCTTTATGCCTGTGCATGAATATGCATTTTTCATTTTGCAGACCTGAAACTTTGCAGCAGTGCAGAAATTAATAAAATGAAATCATAAAAACTCCCTAAAAACTGAAAATAAAAAGCAGCAGTGACAAAAAGGAAGCTACGCAAGGTGCCAAAAATAGTTTAAATCAGACCAATTTTTTGTCACATAGTTTGGTTGCGTAACCAGACAAAGGTTCACATTTTAGAGGTCACACTTCTATTTTTAGAAGTCCATGCTTCTATTTTTAAGGAATATTGGTCAATGTCCCTTGATAGCTTTGTAACTGAAAATGTTTGCAGAACTTTGAACTAGTAGATTATTTCTGACAAATGTCATATTTTGCTAAATATATCAAGGTTTCATGCAATGAAACAACAGCAGTGATAATGTACTATATGGCAATCATTTTTCAAAAAAAAAAATGGTAAAAAATTGAAAACTGTTCATCCCTTTCCTTTCATCTCACCATCTTTAATTATTAAGAACTTTTCATTGGTCTCTCAGATAAAATCATATTAAAACACACTAAAATTTGCATTTGGAACATGACAAAACAATACGAGTACTTCTGTGAGGTACTGTATGGCTGCAATGTTTCCTGCCTTATTTACATGCAATACCCACTAAATCTATAAATTCCCTGAGTTTACAGGTAGGTATATTTGTTCTAAAATTGTTTTTCTACCCCAAAACCAACCAGGTTATTACAGTGCAAAAAGCTGATATCACCTATCAGAGTTTATCTTCGGTGACAGGCTCGTACCAAGTACCGCTACTTTAATTTTTAACTAGTTTCAAGGCTCACCGTAAACAAGCACATGCAAAACTGAGATATTTCACCACCTAGTGTTATCGTTTTGTACTGTCCATAGGACCGAGTTTAAAAGGATGTGGGCCCCTGAGCTGGAGACAGTTTTACTGCCATATCCACTAAGAAAAAGTTATTTTGCAAAGGCAGATTGTGTCAGATTAAGAGGTAGTCGTATACATAAACTGGGTATGAACTTATAATACCAACTGATGAAGGTGGGTTTAATATGTCCCTGGGTCAATAGCTCCATGTTGTTGTAAAAATACTATAACTTCATTATTTTCTTAAATATTTAAGAACTGCTATATTTTTAAAAATTCCTAAATATTATTACAACTCACCTGTTATGGGCTTATGACTCTTACATAAAAGTACAATGTTTTCAAAACACAAATTAATTTCTTTAATAAATCAAAAATGTTTTTATTATTTTAAAAATTAATAAATAACAAATATTAAAGATAAACACCTATTTGCCCTAGGCTACTGCCCCTGTAAGCACATTTTAATAACAAATTTCTTCAAGAAAGATACTCTATTAAAGACTGTATTGTATGTATGTTGTATGTAAGCGGTAAGTAAAAAAATACAATGTGCCATATGTTCAGTTAAACAAAGTTAAATCATACTGGATTGATATCAATGGCAGTCTGATGCTCGTCCTTATTGGGCCTCATCCCAAACACATCCTGCACAAATTTCTCATCAGCCTGGTAGAAGTGCGGTGAGGACATGATGATGGGAGCCCCTACACATCACCAAGATAAGAGTATGGAAGCAGAATATAATTAACCAAATTTAATCAAGAACCAAGACTCCATATAATCGATGGCAAAACTGCACCACCCACCTTGTTTACACATGCTGACATTGAGCAGGCCTGAGCCGAGGCAGTTTCCAGAAGGAGCACAGAAACCTGCGTTTGCCGGGTTTACAGTCATATTGGCAAAAACTTCGAAGGGGGGAACGAAGCGATAGCCAGGGATCTCCTTCACAGTCACATCGTTGGTGTACACGGCATACAACGACCTTGAAAACAAAAATCACACGGCGGGTTGTCTTTGGTAGCAGAGATAATCATATAAAACTGATATGTAGCACAAAGGAACAACTGCGAATATTTTGCACACTCAGGTTTTCAGGAAATCAGCTTAGAGTACAACAGGTTTTACAATCAGTGCTCAAATGTTCACTTATTGTTTTAGTAAACAAGCTAAGCAGGTTGTAGACCCACATGTTGCACCTGTTGGGGTTAAACAAAGCATTAATAAAAAGGTATCAATAATTGTGCTGCACATGAACACTTCCTCCTACTGATCTGAAATAACTCAAGATGAAGTGGTATTCTTAATTCTTAATCCAATCCTTGAACTAAAATAACACTGTGGATAAGGCTTAGGATGTCTAAAGAGGGAAACATTTTACTAAATGTCTTTAGCCAACAATGGGGAAAGAAGTTAAAACCAGATATGCTGCATGAGTCGAATGGGTCATGAGGGAAAGCTTCTGCTTTTTTTTTATACAGAAAATGAAACATAAAAAGGAAAATTACTTAAAGGTGCACAGTTAATTTTTTCAAAAAATTATTATTTTTTAAATATTTTAAAAATCATATTTGCTGCATCAGCACCTCACCTGCACAGGTCAGAGGAGAACATGTAGAGGACTTCGTTCTTACTGATGACTGGGTGGAAAGACGCTCCGTTGGTTCCATTGATCATATTGCACTCATCAGACGTCCACCAATCCAAAGAGCTGCATTCACAATCCAAACGTTTATTTTTATTATTTTTTAGCCTGTAATATTTTGTCATTTCAGAGGTTAAAAACAGCTTGGAGCTTTTAGACAGCCTGTGCTTCGCTACCTACCAAAAAAGGGTTAAGATACATACAGCATATAACTATAACGCTATAACTGGCGCTTCCAGTAAAGATGTCTGAAACACACCTAAATAAATTAATATTTTATTGCAGCAAAATTCAATTCCAGTAAAATAAATGTAAATGAAGTGTTTACTTTTACTTTTCATTAAAGGCTTTTTTTTTTGCCACTATATAAAGTAAAAAAGACAATAAAGGAGGCACAAAAATATTTATGTGATGATTCTGATCCGCTCCAATTGTGCAAACCTAATTAATACTAGAGAAAAAGGGCGGAGGTTGAAGGTGTCTTGCTACACTATGACTGGGTCGTTATTTGTCTGTGCCATCAGCATCTCATTTTATTTATTATTTTTTCACCGTAAGGGTCAAATTCACAGCTTAAACTATTGCATTATTTGAGGAAAGTGAAGCATCTGCAGTGTGATGTGAAATTAAGTTATTAATGTGTTGATTCTAAAATAATGGATATGTGGGTTTTAGATGAAAGAGCCCTAGCTCTTTCACTGGAGATAATTCTGGAGATTAAACAACATTCAAGCTTAAATGGGTTTTTAGGAGATACTTGAGCGTTATTTTCTTATGTCTTCCAATGTATGTGTAAAGGGTATGTGTAAAACACAGAATGAATGTGGAAAATAATATTCATGACAAAATGTAAAGCATAGTAAGATCTGTGGGTCTCTTCCTTTTCTGATCCTGGGAACATTGCTAAGACTCTAACAATTCAGAACTTTATATGCATAAATGATGTGGCTTCTGACAGAACATTGAAAATGGATCATCATTTGAGATTTCAACACAATACTAAACTAAAAAACAACAAATTCAATACCAGACATAAAATTAACCGTCTTCCATGGCCCTTTCAGTTACCAGACCTAAATCCTCTGAAAAAATGTTAAATAATGGGCTGAGCTGGTGAGAGGATTGCATAAGATTCAGACATATTTTTCAAATAGATTAGTCAAAGCTCCCTCTCTCTCTTTCTCTCTGTATGTTTTAAACTTGTGCAGTGATATAGAAGACAAAAGGCTGCCTGCTGGCAAAAAAGGAGGGGGGTTAAACAAAGCAATAATAAGAAGGTACCAATAATTGTGCTGTACATGAGTGCATACAAAAAAGCCCAACTACTATTTCTAAACTAAATAAATGCACTCAAATTTAGGGTTTGATTTTTCAGGCTGAGATAATGCTACTATAATAATAATAATAATAATAATAATAATAATAATAATAATGTTACACTGTGCTGTAAATGCTTTGAGATAATAAACTCTAGCTGTATTGCACTGGAAAACAACAGCTATTTTCACTCATATGACCCACTTCATTTAACACAGTCAACAACCTCAAGATTAGCGACGGATTAACTGTGGAGACAATGTGGAAAAAATACCTGGGTAAGTATTATCGGATCAATAAATACTAGTCCAATAACTTGTTTATTTAAATCTTTCCATTGTTGTCTATTAAAAGATTAACAGAAGCAAGATTCTTTCTTCTTTTTTTTTTAGGGTTTGTCTCAATGACAAGCACAAACTGCATTTTAAAGTACAAAACAGTTGTAGTGGTCAAAAATATGGATTCAATGGGTTACTGATAGATGAATAACTGCTGAACTAACTAAAGAACAAAAACAAAGTCTCTACCTTTTCCCATTCCATGTGTCCACTCTAGCAAAGTCCTTGTAGTTCTGCTGGCCAGTAAAGAAAGTATATTCTCCATCGTTTGAAGCATTCGTCTTGTAGAAAAGTCCAAAAAAGTCATCCAGCTCATGATCAAATGTTTTGAAAAATTTGAGAAGGCCGTCTTCATATCCCCATAGAAGCTCTCCCACAGTGTGTGTGGTGAACAGGCCAATACCAGTGGATCGCATATAGGCAGAGATCACAGTGGCTAAAAACGCATCGTCCTTAAATCTTTCCATTACTGTCTATTAGAAAAAATTTAGAAAAATCAATGAAAACATCTTTGAATATTTTCTTCAACACACTTGTAAAAGAAAAGAAAGGTGTGATTTTCAATACAGTTAAAAACCAGTTGCATAGTATTGATTTTTTTATATATACACACAAGGAGTGATTTGTTGTTTCAAAAGTTAGGTCTTTTCCTCCAATTTAAAAAATACATACAATCTACAGATATTTTTATGTAACCAAATTATTGCACAAACAAAATACTCCTAGTATTTTTTTTTTTTTTTTAAATAAGAAGGGATTTCTTGAACTCACCATAGCAGGGATATTAACCGTCCTGATGAGGTCACTTTCAGGACCTCGGGACATGTTGCGCTGAAAAATGTAAGTTTTAGGATTGACTGAAGCAACTCGTGTGCCGTTTTCCTGGAAGACCACCTGCTCCATGGGCCGATATTCTCTGTGTTATGCAAAATTAGACAGACAAATCACATTATGGTTGTAAATTGAAGCCAAAGAAATGGTAATACCTTGAGGCCGCATTCTAAACTTTAGCTATAGTATCTTGCTAAATATTAATAGTATACACATTTTCCAGTATTTCTGTTAGATTAACAGAAAGTGGTGCCTAGGTATAAAGTCCCCTGAGTCAATATTTTGTGGAACCGCCTTTCACAGTAGTCACATTTGCATGTTTTTTAGTATGTTCCTGCATTAAACCAGACACAAGGAGAAAGCAAATAAAACCCTCACAGGAAGTAAACATTGTTTCCCTAGATATGTTTCTTTGAATTTTGCTACAGCGATTGACAAGGCATTATTGAACCTAAAAGAAGTGAAATAAAATGTTGCAGACTGCGGTCACTTTAATTGCTTGTTGCTTTCTGTTTCCTGGCACCTCTTTGCTTTCAACTTGTCTTCGTGTAAAGCAGGGGTGTCAAACTAAAGTCCTCAAGGGCCACTGTCCTGCAGTTTTTAGATGTGCCACAGGTATAAAACACTGGAATGAAATTGCTTAATTACCGCCTTCTTGTGTAGAGGTCTGCGAATGACCTTATTATTCTAATCAGGTGTGGTGCAGCAGAGGCACATCTAAAAGTTGCAGGGCAGTGGCCAGCCAGGACTGGAGTTTGACACCTGTGGTGTAAAGAATGTGCTTATAAAAGACCTTCATTTTGGTCAACCAATCAAATAGAACTTATTTTCCAGTTTAACAACTCAGTTTAACTTATAAAATCATTGCTCCATTTCTCCTCCTCTCCTATCTATAGTTAGAGATAAAAGTCTGTTTTGGGTATTTGTGTATAATGTTTTATTACCATTTCTCAACTTTTATACTTTACCCTGGTAAAATGAATAACAAAAATAAGCCATCTTCGCACCTATATGTGTAAGGTCCAATCTCCCACACAGCTGGTCTTTCCCCCCTCAATACCTCCTCTGGGTTCGTCAGATTGAAGAAGTAAAACTGCATGTAGATCGGAGCAGGAGGATCAACCCAAACCTCAAAAGCCTCTGTTCCATTTTTCAGGACTACTTCCTATGCGGGACAAAGGGCACTGGGTTAAATTGGGTGACCATGGATGAATTATCTGCACGTGATAAATTGTCTCTCGTCACATGACAAGGAAAGAGTGGATTCAAGTGCAAGAAGATGATGTGAAACACTGAATCCTGTTAAAACTGCACGTGAATTTTTGCGATTATTCACGTGACCTGCGACGCTGTCATTAATCAGCATTAGAATGGCTTACAAAATCAGCCTCAGAATTAACAGACACACAAAGTTTAAATATTACTAAATGAAACTGATTAAACGCGTGCAGCATTAGCCGTAACACATTTGCCCATAGCTTTTAAAAGTATTGCAGCATAAATTAGCTAAAGCACACACATACTAACAGTCATGTTCGCAAATCTACTGTTTACAAAGACATGCGTGAGTTAGTCAACCTAGGTCTAAAGTTAAGCTAAAAATAAAAATTAGCCTATTCTTGCTCCTTACCGTTTTAACCTTCGACAGTAGAATATTTGGAAACACTTTGGATAAAACAAAAGATATCCCCATGATCAGCATTAGTAAAGATAATGCCCCGATGATGTAGATGAAACATGGTTTCAGTAGCATATTGTGACAGCAGCATAAATAGATTAGAGAGTGAGAAGAGAAGCCAGTGACTCCGCTGTTTTTGTTTTGGATCGGAGGAAGCTCTTTTCCCCAGTAGGAACTAGCTCGATGAAAGTTGCGCTGATTACCATTTCCGGTTTCGTCGACAATTGCCGGTTCCTTTTAATCATGCAGGAGCCGTGATCACATTGCAGCAGCTACATTAAATGTGTTTGATACACTGCACATTTTGCCAAAAGATATGACATTTTTTGTGGTTTTTAGTGATCTTTTTTAGTAACTGCTGACTGTAGAATCAAAACAGAAGGGTAGTATCCATCTTGAGTACGAGCACTCTTTGTTTCCGTTCCTGACCACAGCTTTATTCTGCTGTTTGTCATGTTTTATGACAAGCCTCTAACGTGCATTCTCCCTAAACTGTCATGTATTTGACTTAAATTCCAATCAAATCTGGCTACTTTAGCCGACCCTTCTAAAGAAAGGGTCGGCTAGTATTATGCTGCCACCACAATACTTTACTGTGTTTTTTCTACTTGTTGGTTGGCCAGAAAGCTTATGGTTTATGATCTGTCACTTTAGCTGAATGCTCATGTCTTGCTGGTTTGCATTGAGCCACACTTTCTATTTTTAGATTATTTTTTTTTAAATTTATTTATTTTTAATACAGGGTTAGATTAATAACATTTCTGTAAAAATGCCATGTTAGCCAGAAGGCTATTTTTCACTGTGGCGCCTTAAAAGTCACCCTAAAGGAGTAAGAGTTTGGATTGTACAGCATTCCATGAGACAAAACTTTATGTTTTTTTCAAAATAAACTTAAACCTTTTTAAAAGGACTACAGGAGTACATGGTGACCTCTCAAAGTTTTTTGTTGCACTATATTTTGCCAAGTTTTTCAGCTTTTTATGTTATAAAAAACATGTTATTTGCAATGACAAAAATTTTTATGTTGGTCTATTACATAATATACTGCAAAATACACTTCGGGTTGTGGTTGAAATTGAAGTAACAAACTGTGAAGTAGCTGAAGAGGTGTTGAAATGTCCAAGGCACTGTACAATGTTGAGATAGAAGACAATTTTTTTTTTTGTAGATTTTTTTAAATACAAACTAGCACATAAACAGTAAATGAGTGAAATAACGGAATGAACAGCTTCGCTGTCATCGTTAAGCAACATTAAACCATCCTTCCACTAGATGTCACTGTCATATTTTTTTCTCTGTCTCTTTGTTTCTAGTATGATAGTTTACTGGAATTATTGAAGTTTTTTGAGTCAAGGTTCCCTATGAAACTTACACCACATCATTTAAACGGACTAAGAAATGAGGAATTATTCCATCCATCTTAGTCTGACAATGTCATTCACTAGCTTTCACTGATTATAACAAGGTTTTAGGATTGACACAACTCACGCTTGTAAAAAAAAAAAATTGTTAAACTTCCAGCACATACAAATATAAATTCACAGATATTATTCTCTGGTGTTGACTTTGATGAAATGCTCAGTTACTGAGTTACCTTGGATACATTATCTCATCTTTCCACATGATACCAACATTTTTGTAATGTTGACTAACAGTACTAACGTGTTTGTGCTTGCATTATTAAGTTTCGCTGCAGTACTATTTCAACAAGGGGCTGTAAAATGACTATGACTTGTGCAAATAGCAAAGGTTTTCAGCTTACATGTTCAGACATATTACACTGCAAAAGCCAAAGAGCACAATATATTTATTTTTTATGTATGAACAAGCTCAGTCATGTGACACATTGCACAAAATGTGACCAGAAAATAAATAGAAATTGTCCCATGTTTCAAACGCATGTTTGGTCGATCCTAAATAACAAATGAAAGCTGTATATTTCTGGATATTTTACAAACTGGGTTACATTTATTCAATTAGATCTGGCCAGATTTAATCCAAAAACAAAGTACAATGGGATCCAAGGCAAATTGTAATTCCAAACCGTCAGATTCAGGGTATTAAGTAAAAAGTTGCCTAACTGATCTAAGAAAACAATTATCGAAAACAATGGGAATCAGTTTATTTAGAAGAGGATAAACCTCCAGTGAAAAAAGGATCAAGAGGGATAACCGTCCTAGGTTTGAATTTGCTTGCCCTAAGTGAGCAGTCTCTAACATTGATAATTTTTTTCCCCTTTATTTTTATTTTACTTATTATTTCTGCACAATCTCATCTCTTTGCCAATTTATATCTAGACTAAAAGAAATTCAAAATTGCTAACAAAAGTTAAAGTATATCTTTAACTTTTAAAAGTGAAAGAGAAAGAAAATAGTGATCCTAGAAAATTAATGTATATTTTTATACGTTGTAGGAACTGAATAATGTAGCCTCTAAGAAAAAAAAAATCACATAAGTCTTGTAAATCGCCAGGGTCCTTCAGGAATTAAACTTGTCGCCTTTATTGGTCCTGTGGGATTTAAAAAAAAACTTTTTTCGGCAGAATGCTCCTTTAACAGCAATGAATGGGGCACAATGGAGAACAGGGGCGTGACGTCACTTTCCTAAACCGGGCTTCAGGCTGAGGCAGCCTTTGAGTTCAGTCCCGAGCCAGAGGAGGGACGGAGTCCACGAACGACTCAACTTTTAATGTATGCGGGCCGAGTCGAGCCACCGTATTTCTTTGTAGCCTTTAAATGGATCCTCCGCGTTGATTTGGCTTCGCCGCTGCTCGCTGTTGTCCGCGTTGTTCAATAGCTGATCAGTTTTTGTCCTGAAAAGAGAAAAGAAAGAAAGAAAGCTGTTGTCTCTCGTTATTTGTCCGTGTGAGTCCAGCACAGTAAGGTAAGTGTCTAATAGCTTCATAATTACATGAGGTAATTTAGTTGTAGTTGCGGACATTGCTTTAACCAAACCGCTCATAACTAATTGTAAGTAAATCTCAGCGGAGCTCCTGTTCAATCCCACGGCGTTTAACCTGATCTAGCTCGGTGCTGTACAGGGATGCACGCCTCACACACTGGATGTGTTTAGAGGGAGACGAGTTGCAGCTTTGAATGGTTCACGTACTTTATGTAGGGGCTGGGGAACTATTAGTAGTTGCTTGTTGTCTTTTGAACTTTGACAAAAGAGCCACTTTTCTCCCTTCTTGACACATTTTTACCTGAAGTCTGTTATGTTTTGCGTTTGTTTTGCCAAGTAATGGTATTCTGCTGCCTGTTCTTGATATGAGTTGTATAGATTATTGGATAGATTTGCTGTTTCTAGTTCAATAAGACTTTCCTGCTTCATGACATGCATATAGATATAAATGAGAGATGGAACGTACAGAGAAAGGTGCTCTGATATGGTCTTCTTGTCCTAGTCTGATGGAAGTTCACTTTCCAGCAGGACACTGACCCTAAACACCCAACCAGAGCTACAGTGGAATGCTTTAGTAAATCATATTTATGTTTGAATGGTCCAGTCAAAGTGCAGATCTAAATCCAGTTAAGAATCTGTGACGAGACTTTCAAAGTGATGATGCTCCTTCCACCCCGACAAATAAACTTGTGCTATTTTGCAAAGAGAAATTGGTAAAAATGTCCATGTGTTGTTGAGTGGTGGGAATGCATGCCACACTTTTTACATACTTTTTTCAGAAAGCAAAAAAAACAAAAAAAAACAAAAAGAAAAATACTGCTTTGATCCACTTCATAATTCTGCATTATTTTGTGTTGTTTCAAGACAAAACATCCATTTAAAATATATTGAAGTCTATGCAGCATAGCAAACAATATGCTCTATATTGAAGTCGATGTTTTTGGTTTTTAATGTTCTTTTTTAAATAAGGAAAAGCACAAGGAGTTAGAGTACTTTTGCAAGGCACTGCATTTTTGCTCCTTAGTTGAAATAAAACCCTGTTGCTGAAGTAATTAACATGCTTGGATGCTTAAAGAACTGAAAACTGCTTGAGGCACTTAGGAAACAAAACTTTGGTTCCCTGGGGATTTTTTGTGATTCATAACATCCTACTTGGAACAAATGGCATTTTCAGCCACAGTTGTTAACGTTGCTTATTAACTGAGGTGAAATAGTTGGATATTAAACAGGTTTATTGCCTACTGAGCTTTTTGTTAATGAAACTGTCATTTTTAGACATTGCAATGTTGTAAAGACTGCATTGATTTACTCACAATGTGAAACTCGTGACTCACCGCTGAAGCATGATATATTTTCAACTCATATTCACCGTTACCTTGTGGAAGAAACATCCCCGAAGCACTTAATGTGTCAGAAATCTTCAGAGTCACAGTTAAAATAGGAGGAAACGTCACTGAGGCCGTGTTTAAACATCTGTGTTTTGTTCTTTGCAGGAGATCAGCGAAGCAATTTGAGTGACTGACTGCATGGATCAGACTTAACATGAAGAGCCTTAAAGCCAAGTTTAGGAAAACTGATGTAAGTATTCAGACATATGTTCCTGACTGTATGAACTGTGTGCGTATGCGTGTGCACATGTATAAGTCTGTGAGTGGTTTGACTCACTGTCTGTGTATGTTTGGCTCAAGGAAATCGTGAAGGATTTTTCTGGCAGAATCTCTCAGCTTAAAGGCCAACAGCAACCTATGGCTTATTGATAGAAAAAGCAAACTGAGGTAGAAGGGGAAATAAATACTGTTTATTGATGAAGTCTGTGTATTTCATTTGGAGTTCCCCGTAGAGCTCTTATAAACCGAAGAAAGTCTGCCATGATTGATTTCTTTTTTGCGTAGCAGCTTTTCAGTTCATACGGTGCATGTCATTAGAAGTCTTGACATCCTGGCAAGGCAAAGCTGTTATTTATGGTGCAGGATACAGACTTCTACACCGGGCTTGTCCCACAAAGTTCGCAACAACTCCTTAAACTGCTCTCTATTCCAGGCCAGGATCTTATCCCGTACACTATGAATCAGTCTTTAGGGAGGAATTTCTCCCTGTTGGTACAGTAATTCATTTGGTCTGGGTTTGACATGCTCTTACTGCCACAGGAAGTGAGGCGTCTCCACACTGTCTGAATCATCTGTTGTCATGTTGACCCCTCATGACACAGAGCCAAACAGCCAACAGGAAAAGTCTGTGATTCTGACAGACAAAAGACCAAAAAACTTTTTTTTGTGGGGGATGGAAGGTGTGTCAGATGTAGAGGAGTCAAAGAAGGCTGAGTAAATGGCACATTTGGTTTATGTAGACAGTTTCCAGGAGATTAGAAGTGTGTGGGGCGCTCTGGTTAAATGGCATGTGGGAGAAACTATCCAGCAGAACAGGAATTAGATGGAGTACACCCTTCCTTTCATAGTTATCCCCAAAACACACAGCAAAGCATTAGTGGAGCCTTGATTGCTGTTTGAGGGAAAAAGCCTGCGGCCCCACGTGTTGCAATCACTGTGCAGCCACTGCTTGAAATTTGTAAACTTTTTGCAAATCGAGTCGGCTTTGTGGAGGAGTACAATAGTGTCCATTGTTTTCGCAAATGTCGAATGCACGATGGCAAGGTCAAATAGTTCCCTCTTAACCAGTAAAACAAATTCTACTTCCACTTTTACTACTTAACTGTTTTACTGATATAATCTGGGTTTCAGTTCTCAGTAGTCTGAGCTGATGCTGAAGCAAATCTCTCGTCCTCATGAAACCAGTCAGTCGTAGGCGGCAGGAGAGAGGAACAGGAAGACCTGTGGATGGTGATGTTGCTTGGAAACGCAACTGATGCTACGTTAGGCATGCCTTTGCAGACCACCCACTCGTACATTGTCGCATTTGCTCACAGAACTGTTGATGCTGCTTTTTGTAACATGTAATTTTTATATCCAAACATTAACATGATACAATGTGGACAGTTTTGGATGTCCGCATTGCCAAAGGAAACTAAAATAGAAGCAATGGTATTTTCCTACGTTTGTTGGAGCATACTTTAATCTTTTAGGGAAAAAATCAAGTTAGTGTTGTGATTTCAGGTTAAGTATGGTGATAGTTTTCACTGTGCTTATTCAATTGTTCACATAAGTTACATTACGCAACTTAAAAATGAATTAACACATTAGGTCAAAACGATACAAGAAATAAAAAAAGAAGAGAATTTGATTAAAGGAAGTAAAAGTCAGCTGTCCTGGTAGGATTTCTTTGACATTTATATACTTTACCTAGAGACACAGCTTTTTAGAGGTCACAGAGAAATGATGGAATTGTTTAAAGGTATCTGTCAGGAGAAGGGCATTCTATCAAGACATCTGTGGCACATCAGAAAAAGTTAAGTTAGATCTTAGTCAGAAAGGTGGCCAGCATGGCCACAGCAACTCTGGAGGAGCTGCAGGATTTCCTGATGTACTGGTTGAATGTCCCTTTGTCTGAACTAAGAAATTAGGTTTCAACCAGTCTGTATTTTCTCTAAAAGAAAACATCCAGGTCTGAAAATCTTTCAAAACCAGGAGGAAAATGTGTTGATTCAACCAAAGAGGATTTTTTTTCCCCCTCAACCCAAAAGATATTTTTTGACAAAAACATCACTGTGCAGATCATACTCTCACTGAAACACGGTGATGGCAGCTTCATGCTCTGGGGTTACTTTTCTGGTGCTGCAACTGGGAATCTTGTAAAAGGGATGAAATTTGCAACTGCCTATGTTAAAAATGAAAAGGGGTTTAATTTTTCATCTATTGTGAGTCCAAGCATGTGAGTCATGTAAAAAAAAAAAAAAAGTCTTGCAGCAGTTCTCTGTAAACTGTTAAGATCCCCTTGATGTTCAGAAAATACGTCCGTCTGTTTCTACGCTGACAAACTACATAACATCCAGTCATCAGTTTTTAGATAAAACATCAAAGAAGACATTGTTTTTCATTGAAAATCAGTCTTTTTATTGGAGTAAAATCTTGCCAGTTTTGCGGTCCTCTCTTGCATAATTTAAATGACTGGATATTTATAAAGACAAAAAGGTTTTACAGGGTAATATGTTTATCCTAGCCAATAGTCATTCCACAGCTTTTTATAGAGAACCAGAGCCACTTTAATAGAAAGAAAACATCCCATGGGTTCTATTTTAGGTTTTGTGTGTCAATGACAGATTACTTAGGAATTTATCCCTCTCCCAACCTCCACTACCACCCAAAAACAATTCCTTCATTTATTTCCTTTTACAAAATAATAGAAACCCAGTACCATTGTAAATAGCTTTTTGATTAAGTAAACATATTTCCAGCCAGATAACTGGCGCTGGAGTCTGTGGCTGAGATTTAGAAATTAATGAAATGTTTCTCTCTAAGTGCCCTCCTCCAACACAGTGAACTCAGTCAAACAAGCTGCCAAGGCTTCACTTGAACACCTCCACAACATGAGGTCCAAGCGGGGCAGACATTTAAAAAGCAGGAGACTGTGGGAGAGAACAAGATGTGTTATTTTTGTAAGCGATATGGACGGATAAGAGCCCAGTGATAACAGTAGAAAATAACATTGGGTTTTTTTAAATGACTACCCGGGAGAACACAATTCAAGTCTACTTGTATATCAGAAGACTCTGATTAGAATAGATTTCTACTTGTATCAGCAAAAGCTCTGGATTCATTCATTAATTTACGACTCCGGGCCCAGGCAGCTATCAAACCAGAGGCCTGGTGAATTCAGTCAAATAAATTCTTTTTAGTGGAAAATGTAAATTGCTACATAAGCACAAACAAAACTTTTTAATGAGGCACATAACATGATTTTGCATACAAAATTAAACAAGTTTTTCTATTTTTACGTCATTGAGACTATATTTTTTTGGAGGACTTAATAAATCAATTGATTTTTTGCATATTTGGGCTTCAAAACATGAACTAATAGACTTGTATTAGGGAATAGACTTATTTTTTAAGGTTTTTCATATCAACATATTTACATATTTAGTCTGGGTTTTAAAAAGTTTTTTAAATAGATATTTATATTCATATCAAAGATTTCACTTAATTAATTTTGTTGTTTTACCTCCACATGTATCTGACAGGAACATTATCAGTGCATCATGCAAAATCTCTATGGCTGTTTGTCCACACCCATATACCAATATAGCTGCAAAATATACTTAATTGTAATCATAAGTGAAATATCACTTGTTTGGTATTTAGTCGATTGGAACACCAGGGTTATAAATTACTGGGGGAAAACCTGATGACTTTAATGACAGAAAGCGTGAACAAGCTTATTCAAATATAATTTTAATGAAATTTCAGTTTTAATGTAAATACAGCAATTTCAAAATTCTAGACAAAGATTTATGCATATTTGTAATAAAAATGCAGCTTCTCTCTCTCTCTCTACCCCTCTCTTTCTATCGGTCCCTTTTAAAATCTCTGGGTTTCCTCTGACTTCACTTTGACAGCCTCTCACTGATGGTGAAAATGGCTAACTCTAAATCTTTTACTTTAACTTCCACAGCAGGTGGAGTGTTTCAGTAATTATAAAAGATTAGATTTTTCATGCCTTGTCAAGGTTGAACAAGCTTAAGAGAAAAATAAAATCATATTTCATTGTTTTATCAATTTTCAATTTTAAAGGTAAAGGTAATTTTTATTTATATAGCACATTTTCAGCAACAAAGCAATACAAAGTGCTTTACGGGATTTAAAAGGAAATACAAACAAAATAACAAACCAAAGGAAAAAGAAAAAGAATCTAATGTTGATCTAAAGTGTGTGAGCTAGGACCTCCAGTTCAGGGTTGCTAAGTATTTTCTGGTCTAATTCCATTTCTGGGTTGGGAGAACAGGAGTCTGAAAAATAGTCTAACAATGTTGATCCAGAAGTTTCCTCTGGGCATCTGGTCTCTGTATCTAAATAGTGAGTAACTCTACAGTTTCTAAATAATGATGATGTAGTATTGGTCTAGATTCTAAGTTTGTTCTAAATCCTTTTTTGGGTTAAAAGTAAGTAGTGGCAGTTTCTAAAAAGTAGTAATATAAAAGTAACTAAGTAGTGACTGTTCCTGTTAAGTATTTCTGGATTCTAAGTTTTACCAGCACTGATATTATACATTTCATCATATTTCTGCTAATATGTTTGATTTTGAGATAATACATTTAACATAAGAACAATGCATACTTGCTGTAAACGTTGAGCAGAATTAGTAAATCAGCTTTCACTAATGCTGGACTGTGTGCTGTTCAGCTGCCTATGCGTTAGGTTGGCAGCATTGTCCAGTTTAATTTTTTTCTGCCCAGATTAGGTGAGAAGACAGCTGGCCATGTGAGCACGGTCCCACAGCCATCATACACATCTTGTAGACTGACCTTTGACTAAACGTATTTTCCCACTGAAATTCTGTGCATACCAGAACCTAATAGGGAGGTTGGTTTATCAGAACCTTTGAGCAGGTGTGTTGTTATGCAAGGACAAAGTGGATCAGAGGAATTCTTCAGTGTGTCTCAGTGAATGTCTTCTGTTTGTCAGCTCTGTTAAGTAATTTCCATACAAAAGTGTTTGTTTTTTTTTCTTTTGTTACATTTTTTGTTATTCTGAATTTGCTCTAGTTTGTAGATTTGTGTATTATTTTGGATTACCGTATAAAGGCAAACAAAGAGTGAAATGAGCTTCTCTGTTTGTGTCTGCCTCTGTGAGTCTGGTGGAAATGGAGCAGTGTTTAACAGACACAGACAGTATAATCTGGATTCTGGGAATCTGTTTGGCAAACAGCCACAGAGAGACTTGCAGGCATTCTTGCTCTGTCCAGTACAGAATTTATCCATAAATTATCTGAAGCGTGAAAGAATATTTAAGTACATTTGTATTAAAAGATATCCCTTTGCAAAGAAAAAAAAAGACATTTATTCCAGTCCTACATTACATTACCTTTTATCTACAGCTTCAATCAACAGTAATGAAAGTAATATGACCTGCACTTTTACGACTCTCTTATTATTGGAACTGCAAGAGTGACCACAGTCAGAAACCAAGTAGTACGGTTATGCATATAAAAGAGCCTCTCACATGGACCCTCTACAGTTTCTTGCATCTTGTTGCAGTTGAGGAGCAATAATAAATGTTGCCTCAGTGGTTTAGACTAACTTTTTGCAGTGGTACATGTAACTTTTTTTCTAAGTTTTATTTTTTTTTTAAATCACTATGGAATGTGGACTTATAAATGATTAACAGTTTAGCAAGCATTAAGTTTTTCATTTGAATACAATGGTACAAGACAGATAACTTACTAAAAAAGTGTCAAAAAAAGTCCTGCTTAAGCTGTGTTTTGAATGAGAACAGGTGTGGCAGTAATCAGGCCTGGGTGTGGCTAGAGAAAGTGAACTCAGGTGTGATAAACCACAGTTAAGTTATGTTTTAATACGTTTGTTGTTCCAGTTTTTTACATTTTGCTCTGTCAAACTGTCTATTTTCTGCAGCCATTTCTTGACCGTTGAAGGTTGACACACATTTGCTTGACCTGAAATGCCAGTTCTCTGGTCTGTCCCATTTTGAAGAGCGGCAAATAGAAAAGGTCTTTGTCCCTTTGAAGCTAAAATTAAAAGTTATGGACCAGGGGTGTTTTGAGTGCGTTCTGCAGAATATTTATAACCTTTACGTGATCCAGAATGTAAATAAAAAAAACAAATAAGGGTGAGATTTTCTCTGATAAACTAAAATCTTCTTGAAAATGTTCATTACAACACAAAATGGACATCGTTTATTAATCACGTTTTAAGATTTAATTTTAACTTCATAGTAAGGGGAATCAAAAACATCCAATGACCTAGCGGCAAGTTTTGCCAGAGAACAAGTGACCCATATCCTGCTTCTATTACTGATAATCAACAAAAAAACACACACACACACACATTTTATTGGAAACATTGCACAGTACAAATGCACTGAAATTAAAGATGGCATTTGACAAAAAAAGGGAGCTATTTTAATGCTTTTTACCCTTCATTTTTAGTGTGTATTATTTGTGGATTTTAATAAAAAAAAATCATAGTAATCTTACCAAAATTTGTTTCACAACTGTTTCCTGGATAATTTATGCATGATAAGCTAAAAATGTTGTACAACATACTTATTCCATTCCCTTGTGGCCATTAGATAAACATGATTAGCTGTGCTGTTGAGAAAAAACATGTGCACACTAGAAATTTACTGAATCGTCATTTTGCTTTTGTCTGCATTGTGGTTTGGATACATACTCAACCTGCACTCCATCCTATCACACTGCTGAACCTGCTCCCCCAGCTGCTAGACTTAGCAGGATTACTCAAGGCTTACACACAGACACACTCATGCATAGATTAGTAACCACAGCAGACACACACACACCCCTCCCCTTTATCACCTCCTCTGTGTCTAATTGATGTGTGGATTATGCTGTCTCCTCTCACGCCCCACAGCTGCTTTATGGTTTCAGTTAATCAAGACAATAAACCCTAAACTGTGTATTCACTGTGTGGCTCAATTTGAGGCATTTTAAAATTGTAAAGGCTATCAATTTGTTTATGTGAATATCTGAGGAATGGAGTCCTCCTTATCAGGAGTTATGAAGTGTATCTGCTGTGAACTAGAGCAGAACAGTGCAGAACATCACATGCTGATCATCTGAAAACATTTCTTAAAAAAAAAAAAGAAACGGTGCCTTGTGTAATGTTTGGATAAAAAACATTGAGCCTCAGTTTCTCAGGATTCTCTGTTCTGCACATCAAGGAATCATGAGAGAAAAATGTTTCACTCTGCTGTAGCTCAAAACGAGGGAAAAGCACAATCCATTACAATCTCAGAGTTGTTTAGTTAAACATAAATTTTTTCTTGAAAGTTCAACTTGTATTGTTCTGACATAAGTGTGTTTGGTTTGGCCAAATCTGATTTTAGTTGGCATGCAATGATTTATTCTGTCTGGGGGCTTTGGAAGGGCATTAGTGCTGGGAGTGACAGTGAAACCTGTGGGGCAACGTTGTGTTAATCTGGTAGAGGAGGTGGAGGAAGGGTGTGTGTCCATGTCATCATCAATCGTCAACAGGAATACAGCAGCCCAATGGATATTTATGACCCTTGCTTCATTCAGTCAGGATTCCTGCACATTTATGAATCATTGTGTGTCACCTTTTCTATTTTTTATTATGCAAAAGATTTAAAAATTATTATGCTTAACATGCAAAGGACTCACTTGAATTTGCCCTTTTAACATCCCTGAAGAATGTTGTAAATGCAGATGTGAGCTGTATGTTAAATGAAAAGCAAGGGGAGACATGGTAAAAATGACTCAGGGAGTGTTTGAACATGGATCCAATTAAAGCAGGAACTGCCTGTGGGACATCTTTTTTATCAGCTGTGTATATGAACTCCAGAGCTTCAACCAGGAAACCTGCTCATCCAAGCAAATATACCCAATGCTGTGAGAGATGGGCGTACTGCTGCTGTCTGCTCATATTTACATGCAGATTTGTTTGTGGGTGTTTCCTGAGAGGCCACTGTGCTACATTGTGGAAGAATTATTTTGAGAATACTTGTCTGCTAAGAGTTCTTTTCATGGTATAAAACGTAGAATGTCTTTATACTATCATTGCTGTAAATGTAGTTATTTGAACAAGGCAGTGAAAGTCTCGCTACTGCCATTTGCCTTTCATTGTGGTTAGAGATTTATAACTACTTCCTGGGACGACTAAGGGGAGTCATATTGCTTAATCAGTTTAACCCAAAGTAAAATGAAAGATCAGCACTAAAACAACCAAAAGAGACTAACATAGCAGATTATTCCACGTATTTTTGAAATTTCTCCAAAGTGGCATTACCGTGCTACACATGTAAACACACATTTGCATCGCACCACAGCCGAAGGAGAATATTTAAGCCTAAAGACTCTTTAGAGGGTTACATGAAGGACTATTATAGAGTTGTAACAGTGGAGAACATGAATATGATGACGAAAGAAAGGCTATAAACAAGACACCTTGGTGGAATAAGCAAAGCAGTCAGACTCAAAGGTCAAAGTTTGATTTACTGATGGTGAATGACTGAGCGTTTTGAGCAACATGGCCTGCATTTACATCAAGAGATGGATGGATTGATGGATGCTGAGACCCAATTCAAATGGAAGAACTAAAGCTTTCCTTTACGTAAAACACACTATTAGAAAATGCTTAAAAGTGGAGTTTTCAGTTCTTTGTGGTGTAAGAGGTGACAGGCAGGTTTATGGAAACAACTCAGGAACTGTTTAGCAGGCCAAATTCTTTTTTCTCTGAATGTTTTCCTTTCTGCTTGACACAAGGACCAATGAGTCTGTATAGTGCTTTGTTTTAATTGGACTCTAGTGCTTTGCTTTGCACTATGTCTGTGTGCGTGTGTGTGCGTGTGTGCGTGTGTGTGTGTTTTCAAAGTTCCTGCCTTATCTTGACTTAAATGAGCGCTGCAGTGTTTTTTCCCCCTTCTCCAGTGACTTTATAATCAACCCTCGAGTATAATGAGACTGGTTGCTTTCCAAACCCAGCGGTGTTTATTTATAGAGCCGGAGAGGCTATTTGTATCTTGAGGAAGTTTTGTGTGAGGCTATTTTTTAACTGCACCCATAATGGTACAACATTGGACATGTGCATCAATCCTTCAGCTGTGTGCTGGAATTACGAGACAGGTAATTTATAAGCCTCTTTCACCATTTTCTATGGAAGTGACAATGTTAAATGTATAATTTATGCACAGTCACTACCTCAAATATATGTGAGAAGAGTAAAAAGTATTACAAGCCCGCAACTAATCTTATTTATGCATTTCTCAAGAGTTATTTCTTTAGTTAAGAGAAGGAGCTCAGGGATAACAGCTTGATTTTAATGTTCCCTCTCCTCTGTTTTATCAGGGTGTACTCTTGCATGTTGACTGCTGGAAATGTTTCCTGGTCCCTACTGACAAAACCCTAACAGGATTACTCAGATAGATGGATGGAAGAATGCAGGAATGGATGAATAATCCGTCAGAACAAATCCAGAGGGAGATGTTTCAACTAAAATAAAAATCTCCTCCTATCTGCGTTTAATTACAAAGGTCTGCATACAGCTGCCCTGCTGTTTTTTAAAATAATTTTCAGTCGTCTTTTCTATAGATACTTTTTCTGTTTAGATTTTTTTTTTTGCATCAACAACTCAAATACTGAAAAATCTATTTTTTTTCTCTATTCATTAAACAGGACCTCCTGATAAGACTCAGTTAAATGTAAGGGGGGAATTCTTTGATTCATAAAAAAGGATAATTTTAAAATTCCTGAATTTACTGTTGTTATTAAAAAAATTGCTATCTCTATCCAAGAACTTGCAGCAAATTTCTTTGTTTTTTTTTGTGTTTGAAAAAAAAAAACGTATCTGTCAGGTCAGACGACAAAAAAAAAAAGTAAATCAGTATCGGCCAGGGAAGGTCTGATCGATGCCTCACTGAATATGCACACTAACTCTATAATGAGGGGGGAATCCTCATGACACAGATCTTTTTATTGTTGTGATATGTTTATATTTTTTTATCTTGATGTATTTCTGGTACTATTTCCAAATGAGCAAAGAGCTTCAAATAAATATTCAATGTGATTATATGCTGAATCCTTACTTTACAGCCTCCTTTTTGTGAACTAGCATTGTAAGAAGTTATTGTTAAATAAATGTTTTTGTTGAGACTGTCAAATGAAATATTAAGAGACTCCAATTAATACTTTGCAAAAGTGAAATACATTTTTAGACTGATGTAATCCTTCAGTACAGTGAGGAAAAAACCCTAAATATTCTATTTGGAAGTTTCAGGTAAACACCCTTGGCAAAGATGGGATGCTATTCTGGAAAACAATCAAACAATCATTTGGATGCTGGCTTCAAAACACACCTCTCAGAGCATGAGATATGGTTCTGTGAATTACATAAGTTGATAGTCACTATTTAGTGCAAAAAGAATGTATTAGCTTTTAAAAAAAGTGATCATTTTTCCTTGTATCAGCTTTATTCTAGTGGCTTGTGGCTACAATAACCGCACTGAGTATGACACGTTCAGATGGCTAACCTGATTATTAGTGGTTGAGTTGCATTGTGGGTAATGTGAGGACCAAGTTCTGGCAAGGAGAGGGAATGCTTGGAATGAAAACCACAACTTATTTGGTTTGGCTGCATTGATTTTTCAGCTCCTTCTTTTTATTTGCTGTCAATCGGGAATTCCACAGTAGAAACAGCCTTGAGTCGTTTCATGTAAAGTTCACTAGTTCAACTTATGTGGGAGGCTCAGGTGGACATGCTGTCCATGTCTCAGCTGGGTAACAATGTTCCCATGATCTGAATTTGTTTCATCATCTAACTGTGAGGACTACATTGGCCAGCATTGTGAAGTAAATGGCAACATCTTTCATTCTAAGAGCAACCATCTGGTCTTTGTTTAACTTTTCAGAGAGCTTACTCTTTTATTCTTGGTTTCAGACTCTAAACTGTCGGTGTGTGTGAGTGGGTGTTTGTAGTACACAG
Source organism: Girardinus metallicus (assembly GCA_903067095.1). Classification (NCBI taxonomy): domain Eukaryota; kingdom Metazoa; phylum Chordata; class Actinopteri; order Cyprinodontiformes; family Poeciliidae; genus Girardinus; species Girardinus metallicus. Next base: position 31,802 of record CAEGAE010054638.1, read on the forward strand.
AGCAGTAAGCAGTTTCAGCTGTAGCCTGACAGAAAGGATGTTTTGTTCCAGGAGATTGGAGCATCAGCTTTGCAGCAGATAAGGGGTTTGAAGTGAACAGCAACCACTGATGAAGGGAGGGGTGGGGGATACTGTACATGTGTCAGTCTCTGGCTTCTTATCACTTTCACGTTTTATTCTGTACGGTTTTCACAGTTTTTGTTCACTTCTGTTTTCTCTCAGTATTTCACTCCTTGGTCTCTTAGGCTTTTTCAACCTGCATCCATGTTCCTCCTCTGTGGAAGTCAATCTTTTTATGGCTGCGTCTTAACTCCTGTCTAACCTACTTTACATTCTCATTAAATCCCATACACTGCATAATTCTTACTTCTCTAAAAGACAAATGTGGGTTAGTGTGTGATTTAGAAAAGGGGATGGTGTTTTGTTTTCCTACCGCCTGATAAAAGATGAAAGGACTTATCAAAGTAATTTGGGATGGCTTTGACTTTCTTGCTCTTATCTAGCTGATATAGGGATGTCTGTTAGTCTTTTTTTTTTTTTACCATTCTTTCTTTTTAACCCAGGCAGTCTTTTTTCTGAATTTTATGCTAATACTTTTTCTTTATTTCTAATCTGTTTGGTTAGACACACGCAGACAAACCGAAAGTCCTCGATTTTCATAAAAATGTGTCATGGTGACCAATTATTTTATCCTTTAAAAACAATTTTCAGAATTTGAATTTTAGTCTTACCCAAACAAAGATTTTTTGATTTTATAAAGGTTATAAAATAACCCTCCAATTTCTTTGCCTCTTGTTTTCTTTTCTGGACATAAATCCATTGGGGTAAAATAAGCTTGACTTAACTTGACTTAAATTAATTATTAGAGTTATTTTTTGTCAGATTACTTAATAACTATCCCACATTAAAAGCACTGAGTAATTTATTTCAGTCATTGAAAGCTTGCTAATATTTTTGTTCTTAGTATTGACGTAAAATGTTATATGACTTCCAGATTTTGTTTTCACAAATAACCTTGAAAGTGAGGCATCCATAAACTCCTTTCAATGCAAATAGCTGTAGAACCTCTGCAAACATAAATTTTTAAGTTGGATTTAGAGCTGGACTTTGACTGGGACATTCTAATACAGGCTTTGCTCTAAGGCATTCAGTTGCAGTTCTGGCTGTGTGGTTTAACATTTGCTGAAAGGTGTCTAGTCACCTCTGACCTTTCTTTTCCTTGTGGAAGAAACACCACAATGCTTCCAACATTGTTTCACAGTGTGGGATGTGTTTTAATCTTCATCTTCCACATAATACGTGCTCTGGTCCCTACCTTTTTTTTCCATAAATGTCTGATTTGTGAAGCAATCGACTAATAATTGTCCTGCTGACAGATGCTCCAATCTGAGCTGTGGATTTGGTCAGTTCAACTGCTTGCATGGCCTGTTTGCTTAGACAGATGACTGTGTCCTGCTAGGTTTGTCATACTCTTTTTGGTTCCGATGATGGACTGGACATTGCACCCTGGGGCGTTTATAGCTTGGGATATTGCTTTATAATCTAACCCTGCTTTAAACATCTTCACAATTTTTTTTCTGAACTGCTTGTTCCCTGACCCTCTTGTACTGTATTATGCTGTTTATCCATCAATAACAAACCTCAGAGGACTTCACAGAACTGCTCTAATTATACTGATATTAAATCACACACGTGTCATGAATGTATTAATTTGCTAGCTTCTGATTGGACTGGGTTCAATGAGTAAAAAGTGGTCTGAATGCAAATGTACACCATATTTCTCATATTGTTCTTGTAATATAATAAAAGTAAGCCACATATTTTTTTGTCCTACCACTTCATATTATAATTTATCTTCCAAGAACTGCTAACTTTCTAATTAAAAGGGTCAGTGCAAAACAGGAAGAACAAGGTTAAAGAAGAATAAACAGACTGGAAACAGTGGGAATTAAAGCTCTCCGCTATCTCTCTCTCTCTCAGTATGCCTTTCCAAACCCTTGAACTGCCTTTTTACTCCTTCCATACAGTGGCTCTGTACTCGCTTGTCCTTGCAGACAGCACCTCAGGCCTGGACAAACAGGAAACACTTAATGTTATCAGCTCACTCTTTGTGTGTCCTAATGAGCGTCAGGCTAAGGACAGAAAGGGAACACACACCCGATTCTAACGTAAACACACTGTGGAGTACAAAAAGGAGAAAGACAGGGATAAACTTGAAATAGAGGCTTGAGGGGGGGAAGACAGAACAAGAGGAAACAGAACTGACAGCAGCAGAGGAAGGGAATTTCACTTCCTTCTGGTAAACTCTGATCTGAACAGTTAGCTTCTAAGGATATGTGGTTTAAATACTACATATAATTATGAGCAATAAGCTGTGAAAGGGTTCAAAAATCTAACCTTTTTCTCCAAAAATAAAAAGATTCAAGTTTGCAATGTTTTTCTTTGTTATGAAGATAGACAACTGAGAAATAACTATTGTTAAATCCCATTTTTTGGAGTTAAAATTGTGCTGGCTTTGCGCTGTCTGTGCCAGCACATTATACATGTTTTTTCATCAGCCTCCCAGTGATGACACTTACTTTGTATGTGGCCGAAAGTGGAGCAGCGCATTCCGCTCCACTTAAACTTGTCATCTACAATGTAGCTGGGTGCTGTCAACGTCATTCTGCTCCGTCCTGACTGTCCGTTATTTCTTTTGTTCAGGAAGATCACGTGGTCATACAATTGTGTTCTTCAGTTTTTCCCTATAAGTGCTCATGCTGAGGATTTCATCAGAGTTTTGACTTTTATGTCACACTATTTGTGCATCAGAAATAAATCTGATGCCCAAACCTTATTCTGAGTTATCACAGCTTCTAATAAACTAATAATAAACTTGAAAATGGATAAAGAGAAAACATGTAACATAAACATGACATAAAAAGCAGAATTGTAGAACACACAATTGGAAATTAGGCTGGTTTTCCTTTCTACAGATTATCTTATACTGTTTATAGATATTAAAAATCTATTTTATAAAGAGAAAGGGACTGCTACCTCCCCATATGAGTCATCATGGATATTTGGAAGTGGTGTATTCTTATGAATAGATAGCAAACTGTAGCAAATCTTACTGAAGAACATAGTACTGCTGGTGTTGTTTATGTATGAAGGAATATTTCCAGTATAGTATTACTGTTAGACTGGATTTTAATTAACATTAAAGTATTTGCATAATTTTGTGTTTGGCTCATTCTTTAAATTAATAAGTCATAGTATAGTCATTGTTTCATGTTAGCAAGTTTTGCTGCTTATGAGATTTAAATAATAACAACAAAGGCTAATGTTCTCATGGCATACTTAGCTCCATTTTTACATGTTAAACATAACCAGTATAATTCACATCGCTAGAAATTCAATAGGCACAACTGAATTTTTCCCAGAAATGACCATTTGAGCAGAGGACCCCTCGGGTCGCTGACGTTTTATCACGTATTGGTTGAAATCAACTTGACAAGTCCCCACTCAGTCTGGAGCTTTACATACACAGGCAAAGAAAAGTTTATTTTAAGGAATAGCTTGTGGAAATGAGAAGATTAAGATTGATTTATTCCTGGCAGGGTTATGCAAGCATTACAGGATTAGATGTAGTATCAAAGGATATCAGTACAGTTTATTGGTTTAAGCCACGTAAGGCACACACTAGTTAGGATTAAGCAAAAAATGTTGGACAAGTTTTAGGTTGAGGGAACAATGAGTATAAACGAACAATTCCTAATGTAACTCCCTGTGTTAATTAGTCTGTCGTTCATGAAGGTGTGTTTGTTTTGTCACCATTTCCGGATCATAAAGGCACTCAATTACAGCCGTTGGATCTGCCCTTCCTGGTATCCACACAACAAGATAAGGGGAGCGTTGGCTTCTGTTGAACAAACGCTGCATATTTTTCAATTAGAGCAAATGGACATTGTAAACAAAGTTCCTTTGATGTTTCTTTGTTTTTGTCCCACAGTATATCTTTCAGATGTCCACATTTCATTCAGATTTCTTTATTCTTATAGAAACTTTCACTATTTTAGTGAAACATGCCCTCTGCAAAAACACATGACTAAAAAAAATCATGAGGCAGAAGAGAAACCTGTACTCCATAAGGAGGTGTAGAAGGTATGTTTCCCACTATGTTGTGTTTCATTGCTCGCCGCTCATTGTTACAGATTCTTCTTTTTGGGGGGTTATTTAGAAAAATGTCAGTTTTTTTCCTGTTGAAGTCTAGCTTAATTTTTTTGGTGCTATTGAAACTCCGCTTTTGCCAGCAGGGCGTCAGCCAGTCTTCTCTTTTAGTATAACTTCACAAAGTTGGAGCATACAGAGAGAAATAGATCTGCGACCATTGCTTTGTACAAAATCTCTTCGGCGTTCTCAGCCACCTCCTGTATTTTATTCCCTTGAACTCACCCCGCATCTTTTCTGTATCATTTAGGTGTAGAAACTGATATGAGCACAGAAGATTATTTTTATATCTAATAAATCATTTTTATGCCAAGTTGGTCATCAACGTAAAAAACCCAGTGACTCCCCACTTTTCAGCTGTCTTAAAATGACAGCTGACCTTAAAATAGCTATATCTATTAACTTGCTTTCTCTCTTTATATTAAATTTATCAGATTAATTTGTGCATGGAAATTCATACTTTTATTTTGGTAGAGATTTTTCCTGGGGAGAGGACAGTAAGTGTCTGTTTCCTTTGTAAGCTGAGAAGAATGATGGTTATGCACACAGACTCTTGAGAGAAACAACCCCATAGCATCGCAGATCCTTTGCTGTACTTGGCAGTGGATATGGGACGCTTTTCCACATATCTATCCTTTGTTTCACAAAGGATCCATCTGGCATGTTTGTTGCTGTATAGCTCTTTAATATGAGGGGCCGTTTAGGACAAAAACTATGTTTTGTCTCTCACACACTATTAAAAACTAATACACACACACAAAATATTCAAATTGCGCATACATACTAATAAAATGTCACACGCATATACAATTTTTCTCTCACACGCATAAACAAAATACAAAAATTGCACATATACACTACAAAAATATTACACATACATCCAATTTTTCTCACACGCATACGAAATATACTAAAACAGCGCCTACCCACTAGTAAAATATCACACACGCATAAAAATTTTTTCTCACACACAAATTGTATGCGTGTGTGATATTTTAGTAGTGTGTATGTGCAATTTTTGTATTTTGTGTGTGTGTGAGAGAAAAATTGTATATTGTGTGTATGTGTGTGTATTAGTTTTTAGTAGTGTGTGAGAGACAAAACATAGATTTTGTCCTAAACGGCCCCTCATACTTTAAACTTGAGACTCTTATATTCAAAACTTGAAAATTCTCCTCTGCAAGCCATATTTTTAATTCCAGTATTCATGTCACTTTTCCATGTTAGTGACTTTGTGTCTTTGGCAGCAGAGGCCAGTGGTGGTCACCTCAGCTGTTCCAGTGATTGAGGGGATTTTTGTAGCCCTCCAGTTTCCACCAGCTATGCAAAATGTACTGCAGTGATCGCACTTGGGTGTTTGCCCTAGAGGCTATTTATACCCTGTAGTGATAACTTGGCATTTTGCTATTTCTAAAATAAGCTTCAGCACATGCATTAAAGGAACCAAAGCTCCACCAGCTTCCATGTGTAGGTCAGTGGGCTATCAGGTCAGATACTAATACTGGACTGCAGACTAATATGCACAGGTGGCTGCAGGGAGAGCTGACTAATGAACTTATGTTGCCAAGTCAGTGTGGGCCAAGGGTTCAGTTTTCCTTCTTTTCCAACCTGCTTTCATAAAGTACTTCAAATGGAGTTTCTCTTTTATCCACTTAGTTCTCCAAATAATTTTACATACTTTTTTCTATGCCAAATTTCTCTGCTCTGTTTTATTTTATTCCAACAAACTTCACTTGAGTGTGTTTCGCATGAGATGTGAATGAGATCATTCTTAAAGCTTTCCAGTCGATGACTTGTTTTAGTGTTAATGGCCTGTCAGTGACGCATTATGTGGCCATTTGGTTTGTGTACGTTGTTGCTCAGAGCTCATTCTTTCTGGAACTTTTCCCAGTGTGTGCACACTATATGAAAACAAATGGTGTGTGTTTGCGTGTACATGCAATAGCAGAGTGAAATAACATTTTGTTCTCTCAAAGAATGATTCCTCGGGTTTTGGATTTCTTAGCCTTTTAGATGTTCTTTAGATTTATTTAGATTTTCAGATGTTTAAATCACAGTGACAGATTGCCAGAGCTTCCAAGGAAGTTAAAATAAAGGTAGGAAAAACCCCATGAATTAAAAAAACCAATTGTAATATACAGCACCCTACTCATTTATTATATGTGGTATATATGTGTTAAAAACCTGCAAATGAATGCACCCTCAATACAGTAGCATATAACAATAGTGCCTTATGTTTAACCAATATTTTGAATTTGGAATTAAATTGTAGATTATTTTTATGGTGCCACAGTTATTAGCATCCCTTGCAACTCTAAATGTAACGGAAGCATTTTTTATTGAAATTCTTAAAGTTTATCAGATTATGTAGTTCAGAATTCCCTAACTCTAACCCTATTTAAAATACAAGAAATGTTGTCATTCAATATTGTAAGATGTTTGTTGGTATTTAAGGTAGAAAATATACAGTAAAATATTTGCGTGAAAACAATCATTAGGAAGCTTTTCTGCAATATAAACAGCAGTGTGACATGAGCTTCTGAAAAACATTCTGAGCGACTTTGATCCTTGTGAATTTCCCAGGTCAACTAAACCATAACCTATGTTGTGAACTTCTTGTTTTCTCAAACACAGTCATGTGCAGTCCTACATCCCTTTCTCTTCCACTTAATACATTCAGTTTTTTGTGATAGTTTTTTTAGTGAATACTGTATTTTTATGTTTCATTCTGGCGGCTTATCTTCTTTCTTTCAAATTGTCCTTTAGGTAAACGAGTGGAACAAAAATGACGAGCGCCTGCTTGCTGCTGTGGAGCATGGCGAGGTGGACAAAGTTGTGTCCCTTCTCACTAAGAAAGGTGCCAATGCTGCGAAGCTGGACGGCGAGGGGAAATCAGCGTAAGCTTTCTTTTGATCATTTGCTTAGGTTTGATTTTGTTTGTCCTTTGGTTTTGTGCCTTTGCTTTTAAGAAATCAATACAGGAATCTCATTATACCAGGAAAATTTTTAATGACTGTTTAATTAATGCACAAGAATCCCATTGTAGTTTTTTTTTCTCATGGAAAGGAATTCTTCAGAGGGAGTCATTTACATAATAAAAGACAAGGAGGGATTTCTGAAGAATGAGCATACAATGTTGAACTCAGTCTAGAAGACCTGTCTGGAAGTCCGTGGGACTGCAAGAATATTAGTCTGTTTCTTTTTTTTTTGTTTGATTTTCTTTTTCATTAAGGATTCGACAGAAAACTGCATTTCCAAGGTCACTAGCTTATGAAAGTGCTTTCATGCTCCAACACACAACATAAAAAATGAATGAGCATCCCTAAAAATATGTCTTCAATCACTGGCCTACATGCAGCCTATATTACGTTCAGATTGGTGAGTGCCTACATGCAGCCACTCACCAATCATCTGTAGATGATTTTCTGTGGATGATTTTCATCCACAGAAAATCATCTACAGATTTTCTGTAGATGATTTTCTACAGAAAATCATCATTTTCTGCAGAAAATGATGATTTTCTACAGAAATCATCATTTCTGTAGAAATCATCATTTCTACAGAAATGATGATTTCTGTAGAAAATCATCATTTCTACAGAAATGATAGAATCATCATTTCTGTAGAAATGATGATTTCTACAGAAATCATCATTTCTGTAGAAATAATGATTCTATCATTTCTGTAGAATCAAGGCAGCTTGTTGCCTCGGCATTTGAGTTTGTTGATAACACAGAGCCGAGGTGTTTATATTTAACCTCTTTTTATTTTTTTTTCCTTTTCTGCAGCGTGCTGAGCAGTTCACACAGAGCTAGGTGCATGGAAACAGGATCAGATGCAGTGAGAAACAAATATGCAGATTTTCATGAGCCGCTGCAAACACACAGCCTTTTCATTTCATGGCCAGCACTAATCCTTGACCTTTTGTTTATATCCACTCAAACGGATACACACTCACCATTCTGATACATCAATATCATTGTAATGGTTTTGAACTGAACTTCTTCACAGATCACATATAGAGTATCTCTATGGTGATAAAACCTATTTGTAAGGCATGCAGAGCTTGTTGTGTGCTTCTTTGTGCTTGTGCACATATTACACGTACACAGTAAGGAGAGGCAGGGCATGTACACCGGTTGTTATTTATTTCATTTTGCTCACAGAGGTGGAAGGGAATTGTATTGATTGACCTCTTTGTACATATGCCTCACATACCGCTTGATAGTTATTGTATTCATGGGCACGAGGCAGTATTTTAAAACTGTAAAGAAACCCAGTAGAACAAGATCTAATGTAATGTGAGAGGAGCTCACATGTGTTTTCTTTTAAATAACCTTCAATTAAAAAATAAAAGCCGGTTCTTAAAGGTGTTCTACAAAATCTCAAAAGTTGAGGAAAACCACATATTTAAAATATTTTAAAATGCACTGGGCATTCATCAGATGGGTATTCACGGCTGTTACATATAGAAAATGGCATAACATCTAAGAGGCATTAAGCGCTGATGATTTTAGGCTTTTCTTGTTTTCTGAGCTCTGCTAAGAAGTTAATGCAGCAGAGCCACGGCTTTATCATTTTATCTTAGCTGCCAGGACTGCTAGCCTGTTTATCTGAATACAGAGCTAGTGAGGTTTCTTTGTAGGCTGTCAAAAGCAGAAGCCCAGCTTTGTCCTACTTATGGGTCTACATGGTTTGTGTGGGCTTGCAGCTGTGAACGATGTATGCTGCTGTCGATGGAACAAAAATAAACAGGAATTAGGTTGGAGTGGGTTTGTTGTGTTGTTAACAAATCTGCTAGGAGTTGCATGGCCCAGCCCAAGGCTCACCATATATCCTCCCTGCTGTAGCTGGCCAGGTGACTCCTCCTCCTCCATATCAAGACATCTTTTATCTTCCATTGTTTCCAATGTCAGTGAAAAACAATGAACATCTGCAGTTTTGTCCATGGTGGCAAAAAATAAGACTTTCCCAGCAGCAAGAGCAATCACCATAGAGATCCCTATTTCATAGGCCTCTATTAATCACTTCACATAGAAAATGAACAGTCCTACCAAATCTATTCATTTTAGGCCAACATTTTTCAAAACAAAGAGCCATACATGACAATATTTTTTTACTGGTTAAAATCCATTCAACATTGTCTTCTCCATTCACTGTATTGGCATCTTGGTAGGTGTATCGACGTCCCTCATCTGTGGCTCATGCATACATCCTCACAACTGTGTTGACGTTCTTTTCATACAACATGTCGAATCTCAGCATAAATTCTCAATACATTCTGAATGAATGCTATTATAGGGGTATTGCTTGTTACCTTGATTTCAAGAAGCCATTCGATAATTGTGTTTTCCTCTAGGCGTCTGTTCTATTTTTTGTTAGCAAGTGTCAGTATCTTAATCTATTAGATTTGGCTTCATGGCTTCAAGGACTAACAATAAGATATCTTATTGTAAGAAACAGAAAGAAAAATCGTTGATCTAAAAGCTAAATAGCGGCTCTCTAATTTAAACAAGTGGGAAAAGCAAGATCACACTTTATAGTTTAAACAGACTTTCTGATTCATTTTCTCTATCAAAAGCCAAAAACAGTAGACAAGATTTAATTTAATCTGATTAGCAGTGAACATGGCCATAAAAGTGAAAGGTTGCTAAAATATATATAAAAAAAACTAATTATAATTTGTATTTTTTAAATGAAGACAGTCAATATGCATCTTTGTAAGCCTGCCATATTCTCTTTACACTGAATCTACAGTAACCAGAGTAATGCGGTCGATATGATATCCATATGATGACTGAGAAATGTTTTGGTTCTGTTTCTACTGACAGCCGCTTCCCTGACACTGTCCTCATGTGTGTAAAACCGGCACCAAGCTGCACTGCTCACCAGCACGTGGCTGTAATGTGGTCCGTGCCGCGGCTGAGTTGTGCGTGACGAGCAGCTGCTGTGGATTCTGTTAGATGGGAATAGAAATAAAAATCATAATGTTCCTTATGGAACATCAGACTTTTGTGTTACAAATGAGGTGTCATGTAAACATGCTTGTTGTAATTCTGTAACTAATTTGTTCCTCGCTTTGGATTTGTGAGCAGACTTCATGTGGCAGCTGCTCGTGGCCTCACAGAATGCCTCGCCGTGATGTTGGCTCATGGAGCTGACCTCTCAGTCACAGATGCTGCTGGTATGTACTGTAGTCACAAGTTGCATTCTTGTAACTGTAAAAGAAAACTCTTAGAAGGAGTTCACATTATTATCTCTATAATTCTCTGTAGCTGTATCTTACTCTTTTTTTGTGTCCATTAATTCTGTCTTAACAAAACATTTTTATTATTCTTTGTTAAGGCTTTACTCCCTTACACCTGGCTGCCAAAAACAATCACCTGGAATGTTGCAGGAGGCTTATTCAGGTAATGTTCATAAGCCAAGGGTTTGTTTTAAGAAAACATAGTTTGTCATAGAATAATAATGTTTCATGACCTAGACTAAATTCATGTAATAAACCCTTTAATATATTGTGTCAGAACAATTTCAGATTTGGCAACACGTCCTTGGAGTGTGCCTAAAACAAAATTGTGCTTTATAACAACTATTCAAATCAACTGTTTACTCTTTTTTCATGTTACAGTGTCAAATTTCTGTTTATTTTAATCACATTTTCAATACAAACTGGTGCATATGTATAAAGTATAGTAAAATGAAGCACGGTTTTACAACTATTGGTGCAAAGAAAAATTGTGTTGCATGCATTTGCATTCAGACCAACTCCAAAACAATACTTTGAACCAGCATTTGTCCCAAACACTACAGATGCTAAAGAAAAGCTGTGAACAAAGTGTCATAATTTTCCTTCTACTTAACTTACGTTACTTTTTAGTTAGTCTATCACATAAAATACCCAAAAGTACATGTGGTTTCTAGTTGTAATGTTATTCAGCAATTTGAGGGGGATGAATACATTTGAATGCACTGTATATTTTAGGTTTAATGTCAACAAATCATCCAGCATTTTCTAACTTCAATTCTATGTTGCAATCTAAGAACAAAACAAAAGATATGAAAGGACAACCTGGACCAAATGAAGCCTATTGTCTGAATTGTCATTTTGCTGCCATGGTGCTTGAAACCAGACAGTTTCAGGGCTTCATTTCTTTACCCTGCTGAATGTGTGTGCAAATCAGTAGGTCAGCGGGACAGAGAGGCAGGAACACACACTATTCCCACTCTCATCTGCTGACTTTACTACCTCATGACAGTCTGCAGCATCACCGCAGCACACACTACCCTGCCTCCTTGCTCAAACTAGAGTCTGCTGCATAGCAGATGTCTTGAATGCTCTTTCTGTCAGATTGTGTAAACTACCAACTACTTGTTGTCTACTATTCATAACAAACAGTCAACTAAACAAAATGCCAAATGTAACAAATAACAAAGCAAGGGTTCTTCAGATTTTTTTTCAGTGTTTTGGGGCTAAAAACTCAGCATGTCCACTTTGAAATTTTGCATTTGCTAAATATCTTTCTCTTCTTACTCCAGAGTAAATGTCCTGTTGAACTAGTGGATAGCTCCGGAAGAACTGCTCTGCATCATGCTGGTAGGTATCTCAGCAGCCTTTGAGTTAATTATACAGAGGAACTTTTATATAGACGGCGTCTGAACGTGGGAATGTTTCTTGAAGGATTAACTTTAAGCTGTAATTTCATTTGGATAAAATTCATCCTTCATATATGAAATTAAATGATACAGTGTTTCTTTTCATTTGATCCTCAGCTGCTGGTGGGAACATCCAGATTGTTCAGCTGCTGTGTGAACTCAAAACCGCCATCAACCAAAAAGACATAGTATGTATTTTATAATGTCTTCTGCTTATCTAACCCACGCTTACTTTTTTAATTAGCTGCAGCAAGTGTGCTTCAGTAGAAGGGAGCCTCATGAGCCAACATTTCCTCTCATTTGTCATCTGTTTGAAGATTAATTACTGTGTGTGCGCTTAAGGTAGAAGGTCAGAGTTCTGTGGGAACTTACGGTGCAGACATGTGGTCTCCATTGCAGTGACAGACAGTGTCTGTGGTTTTTATCCAGCTGGGAAGTGAAACCATGAAATGGCATGTGTGTTTGTGTATGTGTTTAAATGAGAGAGGGGGGGAAAACAAGTTTATTTCCATTTTATTATGCTCTTTCTGACTTGTTAGAAATAAACTCATACTATATTATAACACCTACTAAACAGTCATTGAACCTAATTGTAAATTTGATAATTTATGTCTAGTAAATACAGATGTTAGCCATGGTTTTATACATATAAGTTCTAAGTTTTATAAAAAACCATAGTGCCTCCCTTTGACACAACCATTCAGGACTTTGAGGTGAATTCATAGCAGATGTCTGTAAATAGAACTGTATTATTGCTACAGTAATTACATGTAGATGTAAAACTAATAAAACTGTTAGCAATTAATCATTAGCCTAAAATTTGTTCTTTGAAGTCAGCCATATTTCTGTTTAAAAGCAAAAACCTACTTCTGTCTTCTGTTAAAAACCAAGAGAAATCATAATGCCATGTTCACTGAAGATCATTTACTTTTCCAGCCATAATTATCTGCAAATGTGTATGCGCAGTTTGAGCCTCTCTGTCTTCTGTTAGTGGATGCAGTCTGGGAACCGGTCATCTGGAATACAAAGTTTTTAACGCTGAGCAGAACATGCCAGCTTGTTGGCCTGGGGGATACATCACAGCTGTATCATATTGCTGTACCTGGATTTGACTTTAATGAACACAGTGCAAAGTAAAGTGAAACAGAGAAACATCTGGCCAGTCATACTTATTTGAAAAGCAACTGCATAAGTTAAACAAACAGAAACATTAATCATTCTTTATCATCCATGTTTCAGATTCAGTTGATAAAAAATATGTTTTAAGGCTTCTTTAGCTTTATAGCTTTTTAATAGAGTGTATAATAACACCTAGTATGTCTGTAGAGGTAATTTATTAAACTCAGCATTAGTATGAAAAACACAATGTGTGTTTGGGATTTTATGTTGCACCTGCGTTTTGCTGTGCTACCTTTATTTGCACAACCAGTTTTTATATATGATGGCCTATGTTTTTGTGTTTCTTGAAGACGTTTTTCCTCTCATTTGAACCTTTTGGCAGGTACAATTACTGTTGATGGGAACCTATAGTTTCTAATTAGAAACATATGTAGTGCTCATTTAATGTATGCTAATCATGTGTCACATGTTCTCGCATTGTAAATGATATTCCTTGTGGAATAGTACAGAATTGTTTTACTGCTAGTACTTTGTAGCTTATTGGTATTTAGTATCTAGCAATGATTCATTGTGAGGTTAAGGGTCTTGTAGATTTTGGGGTTGAATGACAGGGTGGCAAACTAAATAAAACATTACTGACTTATGGAAATATGTTAACGGGATATTCTGCAGTATAAAAACTGCAGATCATCTCCTAACTTCATGTGAGAAACTACTAATGACAGCACAGAAAGAGAAAACCTTTTAAGAAGTCTGAAACATTTACAAAATAAATTCAATTAAAATGATCAAACGCCAAAATGTTCATAGCATCTCTGTAAAATAAGAGGGAATAGCACAGCATGAAGATTAATATAATAGTTGTCCTGAATCCAGATCAAGCTAAGTTTTGAAGTAAGCCTTTTTAAAGCCTCAAAAACTGACACAGTGTTTTAGTTACTGCCTATATTCCTCTCATTGGCTTCCTCTAGCTTTACACTTTTGCCCAAATGTGGGTAATTTGTCAGAGAGAGTGCCTCCAAGTTATGAACATAACTAAACTTACACTTCTAGGCCAAATAACACACCTGTATAGTCATACACACACACACACACATTTAATCTGTTGCCCAGAAAAGGACAAAATAATTTTTGCCTATTGGTTTCCAAAGTAGCAGCAACACAATCTGGGCAGAGCCAGCAGGCCTGCTAAAGTCTTTAACAGAGCTCCAAAACAACCCAGAACATAGTTTTGTCCTCTTTGGTCTGTGGAAACAGCAGCAGCCTTGTAATATAAAACACCCAACTATGCTGACGTGGTTTGCTGTTTCATGTAGTTCCTTTGCTTGTTGGTCTGGGCCTGTTTTTGAAAATCATGTTTCAGGGTTATTCGAATTTGCCATTGGAAGGATAGTTATTCACAGAATTTGCTTTTGGATCCCTTCATGTGTGGATAAGTTTTTTTTTTTTTTTTTTTTAAACAGAGCTTGGTGAAACATTTGTGTTTCTAGACTCCATTTTGCAAACATAGGAAACCAGCTTTCTTCAATTTTTGTAGTGTTGATGCATAAAATATGTATCCAATCCAAGGTGGGCCCTACCTGCCACAGATAACCAGAAAAAAATTGTTGAGATGTTCGAAAATGTCAGAAATCTTGCCTCTTTTAACCATGTTGGCCTGAACATGTGAGTAAAAACAACCTTTCAACCATTCAGCACAGGCTTTGGAAGCACAGAGCTATATTGAAATGGTTGATTGGGGTTAGAATCTGCCAGTCCAGGTGAAGAAGGTGCTACATTTTATAAAATACTGTTGCTGTTAGTGAGCTCTGACAGCTGTGTGTTAAATTCTGCAGAACCCACTCATTAAAGCTGCAGTTTTGCCATTTTGGAATTTTTTCCCTACAAAGACATGTGAAAAGGATTGACATGTTATTGAGAGACATATGGTATTCATTGAAAAATAGCCAGCAGCTAATGACTAAATGACTATTTCCATAGAACCACATAGAGTACCACTTAAAGGTTTAGTACACCTAACTATTTACTATTTAGTACAATGGAGGACAGTCAAACTCTTTTCTGTCCTTTGCCAGGCAAAATAATAGAAAAATTACTTTGTTTTGTGAAAAATATGCACATTCCTGAGCTTATGAACTAGTTTTTGTTCTAATAATTTCAGAATATGCTAATTCAAATAATAATAACACAAAAGTTTAAGGTATCTCTTATAAATTTGCAGAATTTAAGGTTGAACAATGTCCAGACCATTAAAAAAAAAAACAGAAAATTTGACTTGTGAGATCTGTGATATTCATTTTCAACAGGTCACATTGATTCTTTTTCACATAGCTCTAAGTTTTCTCACCACACAGACAGCTGACATGCTCATGTCAAAGACCACAGCTTTGTGTTGTACACAGCGGTTTATAGATGTTTGTGTTTAGCAGTTGAAATCTGTAATATGTTCAGTACGGCAAGGTTCAATGTTTGCAATGTTTGTCTGTCTCAAAGGATGGCCTCACTCCCTTGATACTGTCAGCCAAACACGGTCATCCTGAGGTGTGCAGCACTCTGGTAGACTGTGGTGCTGAAATCAACACTCCTGACAACTGTGGCAGGTAAAGAAATAATAATTTAACACACACACTTGGAAGCAGTCTAGATATTCATAAAACATTTTCTTGCACATAGCTGGATGTTTTCATTTGTACTTTCGTGCTTTGATACAAGGTCTGTCCATGTTGTAGGACTGCTTTGATGCTTGCAGCTGAATCCAACGCTGTAGCTGCGGCAGAGGTTTTAGCTCAGAAAGGAGCAGACCTGTCCGCTGTAGATTCAGAGGGCCATGATGTTCTACACTATACCAAGATGTTGGGCAGCTCTGAAGCCCAAACTGCCCTCTTGGCTGCTCTGAGCAGACATCCACTTTTGGGTAAGACTTAAGAATAAAACGACTATTCACAGAACAATACACAGTGTAAATACAGTATTTCAACTTCAATTTGTAATGTAACCTGCAGCTGAATCCAACACTGCTAATTGGTATTTTACCTTCATTGACTGTTCTTTAAATAAAACCAAAATTTAGGTTTCAAGCTTTTCCACAGATCAGGAAACTACGCTCAAATTTTTCCTATGGTTTCAACACCATAGCCACACTGCCATCTACTGTTATACTGTGGTTACTGTTAGTGTTTCTAGTGTGATTTATTGAACTGTTTGCTTAAACTTTCAGCTCTGGATGCCAAAACTCTGAAATTTGTGACCCCAGCCTCTCGTTACGCAAATAAGCATTTTTGATAAGCCAAATATACATGGGCATAATGTCGACAAAAACATTCTCATCTGTAGAGGATCTCACTGCCCTGTGCTTTGTGACTTACCTACATACTGCACTTTCTGCTCCTGTTTTCAAAATGCTCATTTGTTGTTTTTACTGACCCCCCTGACAGATTCCAAGTCTCCAAGAAGTCCTCAGGTAAAATATCTGTGACATTTAACGTCTGCTCAGCTACACTACAAAGCTACTAAAATATTTGAACGTGCATAGATTATCAAGTACAAGTGATAATCTGCTTGCTCTAACCTACCTCTAAACACTTAAGTGCTACGCTGATTATAACGTTCTTATAAATGAAATTTTAAAGCTTACAGAAATGTGTGATTATACTATATATAGAGCTCAGAATATTTACATCTATATGTAAGTTTCACTTTCTGAAATGAGTGACAAAAAATTTGTCAGGCAAAAATGCAGCGCCTCCTGATTTTTCAGAATAAAACCTAAAAAGTGTTTGACCATTCTTCTACTAACCAGCACTGAATCCCACCTCTGATTTTTCTTTCTCCTTTTGTCAATATCTGTGCGATTCTTCTACTGGCTTCTTAGCATGATCAGGTAGCTAAGCTAAGTGATGAGCGGATCACAACTCCCAAAAAACGAAAAGCACCTCCACCTCCTAATAGTCCACTGCAGGTAAATGCATGTCTTTCTGTGCATGTCTGAAGTGAATTAATAAAAGGAATAATGAATTACAGTCATTGATTTGTTGTTGTGTTTCCTGTTCTGTCCCCCTTTCTGTTTTCTCAAAGCAATTCAGCTTGTTTTATTTGTGTTGCTACTGACCATCATATTAGAAGCACTAGTTATTAATGATGAAAATTAATTCTCAGGCTAGCTTAGAGCTTCTCTAAAACTCGGATGGTTTTATACAGATAGGAAAAATGAATCCTAAAAGTATGTATTTGATCATCCTTCAGAGTTCTGGACCCTCCTCTCCTTCTGCTGTTACTTCTACCAGCACTCCTGCTTCCAACAAAGGTGACACTCCAAAGAGATTTAACTACAAGGTAGGACTAAACTGAAAAGGTTGTGCTAAGAACTTTCTGTCTTTTACTTTATTGTTGTATGCCATCAAATTTATTCATACCTCTTCAACTTTTCACATTTTCTCAGTCTGTTTGATTAGAATTTTATATAAAAAACCAACACAAAGTATATCGGTGAAGCAGGAAATTAACTACTAGTTTTCTTTACATATAATAATCTTGAAATGCAGTGTGCATTTTTTATTAAACAGTAAGTTGTGTGTCTAGAGTTGAATGAACACTGCTTACTAAGTAGGTGACCATATAAGGCAGGTGGATTTTATTTAGATGTATTTTTGTTAAAGGAGTTAATGAACACCTCTTTTTCAATAGTTAACTACAAATATGTGCTACTTTGTGTTTGTCTTTTGCATGAAATCCTAATAAATTGGATTAAAGTTTCTGACTATAAAGTGATACAATGTAAAAATGTTCAATATTTGCAGTTGAGGGTCAGCCTCCAAAGGTTTTTCCACTTATCAGTTCCCCTTCTTTGCCACAACCCTTCACTTCTGTCTCCTCCCCTCGTTGCAAAGGAGGACGAGTTTACAGGATTACCACTGAAAGAGGTTGAGAAGCTCCATGAAGAGAGAAACATGTTGCTGGAGACAATCAGAGACCTGAAGCAGACAGTGGAGACGGTGACCGTTCCTCAACTGGAGGTGAGGGTAATAATGATTAACAAACGGACTGTGTGGGGCTTGTTGACTTTGCGTCTGGGCAGCTGTAAAACAAGGTGGGTGAATGAGACTAGAAGAGCTAAACAAAGAATGACATCATTGCAGCTGCAATAATACACAGTGTAGAGAACTACAAACACACACTGAAGGTTTATTAAACCATACGCTTGGCAGCTATACCTCTTAACACTTTTTAACTTGATCAAGAATACACATTGAGTTTAAAGAATATTTTGACATTATTTGCCACATCAAAAGACTTTTATACATAAACTGTTTTAAAGATAACCTTCAAAAAACAATCTTAGTTAATTTGTTTTGTCATTTTTCTTACATTTGTAGTTCTTTTTCTAGGTTTAGTATGTTTCCGACTCATCTGCCTTCTTAAAAGGAGGTCTTAGCTAAGCTTACAACATGTCACAACTTGTGTTGTTTTTCTGACGATACCTAGAGGTCCCTAATGCTACCTTTATGTGTCTCTTTGGCATGTGAATATATGTGTTTGTTGGCAGGTCGAGCACACAGCATCTGCAGCTCTGGTTTCTGCTCTGCAAGCCAGGATTACTGCTCTTACTTTGGAAAACCAGGAGCTTGCAAACAAACTGAAAGTATGTCTTTTTTTGTTGTTTACTTCCATGTTTAAGTGGTAAAGCCTGAATAGATTCACCAAATGTACTCAGTTTTAGAGTAAATTTACATTACTGTATTTGAGGATGTACATAGATGGAGAATAAAGAAAGCAACCACAAAGTAGCATAACCAGACAAATTGGTCAAGATCCTCCAAACTAGCCCTAAAAAGGAATTTCGTAACACGAAAGATTTGATTGTTTCAATAACCTAAAGGTTATTGAAAAATTCTTGAATCCACCAAAAGCAATGTAACGGAAAAGCTCTATAAGTTTTGATTTTATAGAGCCAAAATATATTTAAGGTACAATAGAAGTTTGTTGGTAATACATTTAAATTGAAAGGGAAAATTTGATAACTTTTGATGGCTTTAAGAGACACATTTTCTGAAATTTTAATAGCAGCATTATGAAATAACTGAAATATCTTCTGTCATTTTTGTGAACTGCCCAAATTGTTCATCTTAGAAAGAAATATTTGAACAAGTTCTTTTTTTCCCCAATTTCTGAAAAGTGTTTCAAACTTTGCCCTACTTAATTATTTATGTTTCTCGAACCTTTCCAGTTTGGGAAAAAAAAAAAATAAATAAATTCTGTAGACCAGTGAAGAGAAAGGAAAATTATACAAGACTTTCTACATTGTTGACAAAACCGAATATTCAAAAAGCAGGTTGTGCATTTGTATTGATCCTTCCTAGTTTAATACAGTTTAGAACCACTAAACTCTATACTGTTTTGTTTCCCAAATCTTTGCAAAATAATTCATGAGATTAGACATACACTGTTTGTTAACATCAGTCTGCAAGTCTTGCCATAGATTCTCAATCATATTCAGGTCTAGACTTACACTTCTCCTCAACAGTTATCTTAGGCCTTTTGGCTGCTTCTTGTTAACGCTCTCTTTGTCTGCTTTGTCACTTTAGATAGGTGGCCATGTTTAGGCTTGCAATAATCTTTCCTGTGTTGGATGGTGAATTGAACACAGTTCTTGCAGATATTCAAATCTTTGGATATTGTAACCTAACCCATAAACTGCTCCACATTATGCTGGATGTGTGGAGTTTGTTCACGTTTCTGTTTGTTCGTTGATGTTTCCTAGCAAACCCCCATAGGTTTCACTGAAAATCCCTATTGTTTCTGAGATTACATTACGCAGAGGGGAATTCCACATACTAGAACATGATTCTCAGCCTGATGAGCGACAAGAGCTGATTACAAAATCTACTCTGCAGATCTATTATTTTCCTTCCTCTTCACAATTCGGTGATACTTTGAAGTTTGTGGTTGTGGAAAAACTGTGAAAAACGATTCAGAACAGTAAAATCTTGCATATCCTGGGTGAATCCGAATATTCCACAGTTGCTGAAATCCCCCCAAAAAATGCTTTCCAGAAAAGCTGCACAGTTTGATCTGTGTGTTTCTGAGACACCAAGGGCAAAACATCTGTGTTATCTAAGTTTAGAGAAAGAGAAACTTAGTGAGTTATTTTGACCTTCTGGATAAATACAGCAGTGTCATCCGCATAGTGAATGAGTCCTCAGTTTTGACTGAAGCTCCTCAGGGGATGTTTGGATAAATGGTGACCTGAGTGATTTGAAGGAGATTTTTAAAGAAATTTGAAATTATGTTCATTAAAAATAAAAATAAAAAACACCATATTTGCCAGTAGTCTTTTTGGGATGGGTTTTGAAAGACGCATTGATGGTTTACATGAGCCTGTTGTTGCTTCTGAACACACAAAGACTCAGCAAATCAGGTTTCACTATTGTTTTTAAAGCTTTACATGACATGTAATGTATTAATGTAACAATGCATTAAGCATTAGTATTTATTAAAGTTTATTTTTATATTTACTTTTTTTATGTTATTTGTTTTTACATTTTATTCGACGAGATGCTTTGATATGAATCAAAAATCTAAATTTTCTGCTTAACGTTTAACAGTTTTGGTTGCACAAAATAAGTAATTCCTGCAAATGTTAACCAAGCTCTGGTTTGGTTAAGAAGCCAAAGCTTCAGATAATACTGGCAATACAATTATTAACTTTCCTTTTCAGTTTACAAAACAATGTATCTAAAAATCTATTATAATAACTTTTTTTTTTTCCCCAAAGATATTAGAATGAATAATAATTGTAAGTCTTTGCTCTCAACGCACAGAAACTTCCGTCCCTACCAGGGAATGAGCTGAAGGAGAACAGTCGTCCGAACAGCATGGCCTCCAACTCTTCCTTCCATTCCACACAGGACGAGTTTCATTCACCGGCACAAGTACCCTCTACAACCCAGGTGGAAGGGGGAGAGCATCCCGTTAAACTACAGGAAGAGGGGAGTGAAGGCGGGAGCAAGGAGGAAATCAGGATTTTGAAACAAGCACTTGAAAGCCTTCAAATGAAGCTGCTCGAAACCAAGAAAGAATACTGCTTGCTTCAGGCTCAGCTGAACTCTGACAGACAGAAACAAAGAGATGAGGATGGAAGCGTTCGAGAGAAAATAAGGGAGGAAGAGTTGATGGAAAGTTTAGCAGAGCTGCAGGCAAAACTGACAGAGACTCAAGAGAGATACCATCAAGCTATGGAGGAAGTGGAGGATCTGAAAGCACAGATGGGAAGGGGAGAAGAAGACTTCACAGAGAAACTGGAGGTTGAGAAACTGGAACATGAGATAAAGCAACTGAAGGTGCGGCTTGTCCAGCTGGAGTTAGAAAAAGACGAAACGGCTCAGCGAATCAGACCGATGGAAGAAGCGCTGCAGAGGACAGAGGAGGAGAGGCGGACAGGAAAGGAAAAAGAACAGAGGACGGCGCAGATCGAAGAGCTTTACAAGGAGGCACAAGAGGAAGTCAGAATGCTCCAGGTAAAAACAAGATCCAGCCCTTTCAACAAAGTAGAAGAAAAACAGATCAAATGTCTTACTTTAGCTTTTGAATGTAATTTTTTTTCAAATTACATAAACTGTGCCATTATCTCAGTTTGCAATCTCTTAATTGCTGTTGCATAGGAGGCCCTGAAGGGAACTGTACCCGTTGAAGCCGCAGCCAAAGACTTTGAGGAGATGAAGGCTGATTTAAATGAGGTCATTGCTGGGCAGCAGCAGCGCTTGTTGGAGCTGTCACACTCCTACAGTGAAACCAAAAGCCTGCTGATTGCCGCTCAGAAAGAACTGGCCGAAACCCGAGCTGAGAAAGCCTCAGCCTCTTCAGAGCAACAAGTCCAGATGCTGAGCAGTAAAGTGGAGGAGCTGCAGACATTGCTCGCTGAGACTGAAAGGAAGCTTTCTGCTGCTCAAGAGGACATCACACGCCTGAGGCAGGAGGCCGAGGCTCAGACACAGAGCTCTGTGACCCTTACCGACCACACACAAGTTGTGTCATCTCTGGGAAATGCCATCAAGGAGCTGGAAAGTGACTTGGAAACACTCAGAGAGCAGCTGCATCAAAAGACAACACAAGTGGAGGCTTTTCAAAAGAGGTACGAGGAGAAACTTAAAAACAAAACAAAAAAGAGAAGAAAATATTTTTGACTGATACCGCTATGTGTCACACTAAAGAGTTAGTTATTTTGAAGGAGACCAGCTCAGCTGAAACATTAGACTTCAACTTGGACTTTTACTTATGTGTGTAGATTTACTTTTTATGTTTCTGCATTTAAACATTTTGGTCAGGTACCCAATCTTGTGAATTTTTGAGTCATTCAATTGTCAATATTCAATGAAGCTATTATTAGTTCAAATAGTTTCTTGATTGTGTTATAAAATGGCACTTCCATATGTGCCTGTAAAATACATCAGACTACGATGGTCTTCCAAAACAAATTTTTGATTCCTAAGCACAACCTACCAACTGAAGAAGCATACATGAAGCCTCATTAATTTTCTTGTATTTCTGCGTCACACAGGCTGAATGCAGAGCAAGACGTTACCTCGGAGGATGCAGTTCCCCGTCTGGATCATGAGACCATGCGGGAGCAGCTGGAGGGTGAGGTGAACCATCTGACACAGCTCCTTCAGGCAGCCTTAAGGAAGCAGGATGAGATGGCTCTGGAGGCGGCGGATGCGTGGCAGAAGGTAGGAGGAAAAGAAACAAAGACATCCACATAAGAGCATTCATTGTGCCTCTCTGCTCTCCTGATATAACTTCTCATGTTGAACTTGTCCCTTTCTCCCATGCTTTAGGCACGAGATAATCGTGCAGAGCGTGAAGCTCTGCAGGAGCTCTTGATGTCACGGGAGAAAGAGAACCAGACTCTGACCTCCAAACTTGCTGAGGCACAGGATGCTGTGTGTCAACTCAAGCAGCTGGTAGAAAATCACGTGGCATCAGAAAGAGAAAAGAACAAGAGGGTGAGTAATTATCCGTTTATCTGAACCATCTGCTTCAGAAAATCAGTTCAAAGAAAGCTTAATCAGAAACTATAAAAGAAAGAATTAACGACTGGAAGTTCCTGTTATCTTATGATGCTAGATTTCCTTTAGCTGCATATGTAGGTAGACAAATCTTAATCAGAATACTTTTTAGCTTCTTTGTTGCTTTATAGTGTTTATCGTTATATGAATCTTTGCTTTTTTCCGTCTTCAGATAGATGACTTGTCTCGTGAAGTAGGCAAACTAAAGGAAGCCCTGAACAGCCTATCACAGCTCTCCTACACTTCCTGCTCCCCGTCCAAGAGGCAACAGCAAAACCAGCAGATGGAGACGCTTCAGCAGCAACTAAAGCAACTTCAGTACCAGCTGGCTGTAAGATTCATTTTAAGTTATACGTAGCAACTCACTGTCAATGCTAATATTTGGTCCTGTGGCGTACCTGATCTAAGTTTTTACCTTGCATTGCCTCTGAAGGAGTCAAAGAAGCAGCATGATGAAATAGTGTCAGTCTACAGGATGCATCTTCTCTATGCGGTTCAGGTAAATCAATTAATATTTTTAATTTTTACTAATTTCACCAAGTGAAATGCCTGCATTCAAATCAGTTTTTATAAATTTGGATTATTCAAGGTCCATTAAACAATGTGGACATTTTGGCATAATGTGGAATTTGATTTAAATATTGAAATGTATTTGACTACGGAAATCAGTCAGTTACTTAGCTTACTTACATCCATGCTATTTTTTTTTTATTTAATAGCCGGGTAAAAAAGCATTGAGAAATTTAAACCTGGAATTTTTTTATATAAAAACTGAAGGAATATTTGTTGTAACAGTTAGATCTCAAAAGGCTGTTAAGCTGCAGCATTATAGAAAAAGTCACATAATTCTTTGGAGTTTTGATAATTCAAAACTTTAAAAGAAGTTAACCAGTTAATGACTGAGCTTATGCTGTCTCCCTCAGGGTCAGATGGACGAAGATGTCCAGAAAGCTTTGAAGCAGATATTGAAGATGTGCAAGGTGCCAAGTCAAGCCAAGGAGGCCTGCTAAGAGTCAGCTGGGAGTCTCCACAAAAGCACATTTATTTTTAGACTGAAAACACATTGTGCCTGTGTATAAGCCCAGAGTATTTGCTTATAAGGAGTTGGTTTACAAGTATGTGTTTATTGCCTTTGCTAAGGTCATTTTGAACCTTTAAAACCCTCTGCTCTACATACATGAAAGTGTTGTCCGTTAATGGATGACTCGCCTGGGAAAGCACACCCATCAGAAGCCACATGTGAAAGGAATTCAGCTCGGTGTCGGTCTGTAAAGCAATTCAGTGTAAAGAATAGGCATCAGTTGCAAAAATAAAATATTCAACTATTTTTTCCGGTGTTAATCTTGCAGTTGAAGCAAGCGTTGATGTCCTTTAAAATTTATTCAGCCAGGTTCCCGCATTAAGAAATATTTCTTTTGAATCCAATTATATACAAACCTGATAACGTCAGGACTTTAAGGTTTTAGGATAAACTAAAAATGGATGGACCAGCACCCATATGCAGACCAGTTCAAAGCAGGTGCAAATAGCAGCATTAAGGTTGTAAAGACAGATGTGGAAGAAACACTGTAAATTGCTGTGTACAAACTGATCTTCAAACCTGCCAAATAAAAGCATTAATACGGTTTCCCAACAACAACAATAGACACAGAAAGGGTCTGGATGTGCTAAAACCATCAATTTGCGCATTTTAAATGTGTCTGTGAATCAGCCTCACTGACATTCTTTACATGATGGTCCCAATTTTTTATAAAATAGATTTTAAATTGCTCATGTCTATCCAAATTGCAGAAACAATTTACATTGTTAGGCCTTCTGAACAATTAATGGAGCAATACTGAAAAGAGTGAAAATGAAAGCTTTCTTTCATTACTTTCCTATAAAAAAAGCTGAATTCTTCCCAAAATAGTGACAAAAAAAAATCAAATACTTCCCAAGTTACTGTACTGTAACTGTATGAGGGTTGTACTTATGAGTTTTTCATGTGACTGAGAAGATTTTATTTGTAACAAATCTCTATTTGTTGTAGTTGTTTCTAAACTGTAGGTCTTCCTTTTGTCATCCATACAATAGACTTTAACTGTTGTAGAAAAGAAAAACATTTCACTTGTGAGAAATGCGTAACTGTGTGCATTTGATATTTATATGTTTTTATCTCCGTTTAGTTTCCATGCCGTTTTGTCTTGTTAGCAGACTGTTTTTTTTTACTTGAAAAGCATTGAAAGCATGTTGGCTGGAAATGATTGGCTGAGTTCTGCCGTGTGCCTGTAAAATCATCAGACTTCTTTTTAACATCTCAATTATTTATTTACATTTACCCAATTTTCTTTTGTAGTTCCCTTGTTTGATCCAACGTTCATCTGTAGGTACATATTAAGTTCACCGTTTTTATTCTGCACTCCTTTGCCTTGGCACTGTTCTTAGGGAGACCACATTTCTACTGAAAACTGTTTTGTCTGTTCAGTGTCCAATCAACGCTAAAATGATTTTGTGTGGGTGAGTCTCTCAGGTAACCTTTTACACCTGACTGAGATGTTTGACAGGTCTTATATCTGGGATTGTAGGAGACAAACTTCTTCGCTTTATGACTCGACTCACGTTTTGTACCAGAAAAGGGAAATCCGAGAAACTTTGTTGATTGGTTTACTAACGGTTTTGTAGTGACAAGAAAAAAATTTGTTTACCATCCACTTTATTAAATTTTAAAGATAAGCCGTGTTATTTTCTGTGTCTGTTATATTTGCCACCTGTCTTGGTTCAGATTAGTCAACTGAGACTTGGAAGCAACATGAACATGCAGGTAGAGGTTAACAGGATTTTGGTAATATAAGCTAGACAACCTGCTTTTCCCCACTTGGCTACCTGTTTTGAGTCACTGTCATTACTTTCTCAAAACAAAAGCATTTTTGTTCTGTCTACACACAAACCCCTCTGTGTGTCCCTTTCTTAAAATATATACAATTTTAAGAAAATTTAGATATTTCCCTTTCAGATTTGATTTGTTCTTTATTTTCTGTCACTCTTAATTCTTTTAAAAAAAGAATTAAAAGTGCAAATGCTGAATTTAAAAAAAAAAAAATTATTTATTAAGGGGGGAAAAGCCATCCAGACCCACTAGCACCCCCGCACTAGGTCATGTGTGGAAAATAAATTCAATCCCCACCTATCTTGTTCATTTGTTAGCTGTAAGTAGTCATAGCCACACACATGAAGAAGAATACATGTTCAAAAAAGCAACACCCTGATATAAAGAAATGTAAGAACAGGTGATTAACTTAAACATTCTTGGCATTGTGATGCATTTTTTTGAAACTACATGGTAACAACTGGCTAAGAGCCAACAAGGTTAAAGTACCCAGATATTTTACTCTGGTTAGCGAAGCACTACTTCAGCATATTTTTATCAAAGTAAAAGTAATTGTCCAAGAAATTACTCAAGTAAGATTAAAAGTATTTGGCACTGAATACTGAGTGTCTGACCATAACATCTAATTTAATATTTAACATCAGAGAAAGAAATTACAAAGTTATGTGCAAATCTTGGTATTTTAAAGACAAATAAAAAAAATTATATCAACATGACTACAAGATATAAAATTCAGGGAGAAGAAACTTTTTAGGATCAAATTGTTTTTTGATAGACTAACACCTATGAAATTCATTCTTGCAGAAGGTAATGGATTACAGGGTAAAGGACTTCCAGTGATGGTAGATAAAAATTTACAGAACAACAAAGCTTGTGTACAAACGAGAAATCTCCCTTTAAGATAACTTTTTGAGGGATTGTCACTGAATGATCATCATTTTGTGAAATGATTTGCTGTGGATCGAGTAGACAGAACTTTTTCTCTAGTAAGATTAGCAATATTTCCTAATTATGTTTCTTCAATAAAATTAAAACTATGTTGTAGTAAAACTACTCATACATGTACATTTTCCCCCCATAAATTGCTTAAGTACATGTAACTAGTTACTACACACGTCTTTCTAAAAGGCAAAATAATCTTTTCAAAATGGTCTTTCAGTAGTTTGAGAAGCTTTCTGAATTAAACGTTATCACGATTGCCACAGTGTCAGATCAAAATAATGAGATTGATACCCACTTTTTCAGTTTAGTCAAAGTGAAATTAATCTTAGCAAAAATGAAGCACTCAACACTTTTAGTCCAGAGTGGTACCAGAATATGAAAACTGTTGTTTAGTGACCAAGCAGAATGCACAGGCAGTAAAATGCCACCAGATGGCAGCATACATCAGGATGGATCTTTGTGAGAAGGTAGTATGTGCTCAAGGTCATGAAAAAACAGAGAAATGATGGCCTGTAAGACACAATATAAGGTGTTATGTCTTGGAGTTGTAGGATTTCATTCCCTCATGAAGTTTATCAAAAACATATTGTACTCCCAAAATTTATGTTAATTTCTGCAAGTCACAGCATAAAATAAGATTGCTGTATTATGTGACCTGTGATCTCATACTTTCTACAACTTAGAGGTTGCCTGATTACTTTTCCAGACATTATATATAAGTGAAAATAAGTAAGTTCTGCAAAGGAACATAGTAAGTTCCAGAAAAACAACATTTAATTTCTGGTAAAATAATCTGTAAAATCCAGGAAAATAAACTTTAAATCCACAAAATCAGCCTTAAAGTTCTTCAAAGTCCTGTGGTCAGAGGTCGTAACTTCTGGAAGGTAATTTAGGTCCTGGGAATAAAATCTGTAAATCTGTCTACATTCTGAGATGCCCTGTATGTTGCAAAAGACAATGTAACTTTGGAACCTCATAATTTCTGCAACTTAAAGGGTGTCCCTGGTACTTAAAAAGTACCTTTTGGTAAATGTAACATTCTATAAATCTCAAATGTAGGTTCCAGGAGAGTAACTTCACAATTTGTGCAATATTAATTTGCAAGTTTTGGAAAGTACCCTAGTAGAAAGTGACCTATAATTCATCAAGTAATTTATAATCTCTAGGTACCAAGTATCAACTACTATGATTGTGACCTCTGACTTCTGGATGCAGACCTTTAACTGGCAGAAAATATCTGATGATATTTGTTTTACCATCAAATAAGAATATGTAGGATTTATGAAAAACACCAGTGATTTTGCTTTGGCAGCTCAAGGTGGGTAAACATTGCACATTGCTCTGTTTTTTTTTTTTAATGTGTCCATTTGCCCATGCATTTTTTTGATCATTTTCCAAAACCGATGGAAGAAATGAAGAAATGTACCCTTCTGAGTTTCAAACACTCTGGATAGAAAACTAATCACATGCATTGTTTGTTTTCCTGTTTGGTTAGGTTCACCGTAGCGCATGTCAGCACTTGGTTCTCCCTCTGCGTCCACTCAGCGTTGCTTCTCAGAAGTGCTGCCAACTTGGTTTTGAGTCATTTATCTTCCGCTCTGCTTCCTGCTAACCAGTGGCACAACCACGTTGTTTCCTGTCTTGGCTGTGTGTGTTTTGCCTGCTGGGCAGATACATACATACAGATATTCACACAAGAACACACACATACCTTTGCCCTTAGTCAGCCACTTCCTATCCACCTTTGCTTTCTCCCACGTTCTGCCCTCAGACCTCTGGAGTGAGTGGAGGGTAAACCAATGCTGTGATCATAATCCAGAAATGACCCACATTTGCTAAACATCCTGAGGTTAAAAAAAAAAAAATCTAATTCTGGAGTCTGAGTGTCAAGATGGACTGTCGAAATAACTCACAACTTATTAGGTATGAATTTTTTTAATCGATTAGTAATTAAAAACAATTCAGAGATGATAAAAAATATACTATGCTTTCCTTCTTTTTAGTATTTGAGATGAAACATGTCTTATTTCTCATAGTGTTTTGGATATTATTGGATTTTGGTCTTGTAATAACTAATAATGACTGCCGATCAATGAGCTAAAGAATTTGTAGAGCCACAGATCGTAAACTAGATAAAGCCGGACCCAGCAATAAAAATAAACAAAAGACTTAATATTAAATGGGTGCAAAGAGAGAGTTCCCTTCCTTTGTATGTGCTGTACGTCAATCTGAACATGCAATAGTCAGACATTAGTAGTATAAAGACAAGACTAAGATGTAATGACTAAGTAAAAGCAAAGAAGACCTACATAGCATGAGATGACGTTGTTGCTAAGAGAAATACTACATAGAAATGTAAGCAGTAGATTAGAAGAGAAGAGAGAGTGCATAGGCTAAAATTACTGCGTGGGTGACTAATTCCCCACTGACACACTCTTGAAGTTGCGTATGTAAACGTGCTCCTGCTTCCAGGATCATATGGGAACAACAACAAAGTGGAGAACCTATGGCTTTGTAGTGAGTTAAAATAGCAGCAGGAAGAGAGGTCTTCCAGCTGCCACCTGTTACAAAACATATTCTTTTCTATGCTTTTTCAACACTTTAGCAAGCCATATATTTCTGATTGATTATGGTTTGTGTGCTTAGTAAATATTGTTGAATAGTCTCCTGCTAATGTGCGTCATAGGCTTGCTCCATGTGTGCTGTTGGCTCAAAAAACCTATTTAAGAGCTGGTATTTACATTTGCTACTTGTGTGTACATTATACGGGTCAGGTAAATTAAGCATTTCTGAATATTTTTGACCGCATATTTAGAAATCCAACCTGACAATTATTTAGCAGAGATTTTATTCAGAATTACATTGTTGGTCTACTGAACAGTCAACTTATTGTGCCTGAGAAAAGTATTCACATCTCTTCAACTTTACAACATTTTTCCATGTTACAACCACAAGCTTCATAATGTGTAATTGGGATTTCATGTGACACACCAACACAAAGGCGAGAACAATGAAGTGTAAGAAAAGTGTACTATTACAAATAAAAAACATACAAGTGGCATGCATTTATGGAACCCCATTTTTTGCAGTTACACAAGAATGTTTATGTGTCTACCAGCTTTCTGTATGTAGAAACTGAATTTTTGCCCATTCTTCTTGGTAAAACAGCTCAGTCAGATTTTGTAGAGGGAAGCAGTTTGATAGATATTCAGCTGGCCCTAACTCTGGATTTTACTGAGCAAACCAATAACACAAAAAAACATTGATATAAGTCAGTCAATTGAACTTCTGGATTTATGTTTAGGGTGAATTACCTGTTGCTGAACCGCTTCCGCATTCTTAAATATTCTGCTGCCTCTAAGTCTTCGAGAGTTGTCACGCCCCGCTGGAAGGCGATGACAAAAACGGGAGACAGACGAGCGGATCTATAGAAACAACAATTTATTTTATCCAAAATATGCTCTGGGAGAGCTGCACAGCCAGGCGGAGAGAAGCGTGGACCAGTGATGCTTGTTCTGGTCTGGTCCGGGGGCCAATCAAGCAGCAGATGATTGACAAAATGTCAGTCTTATCAGCATCCTGGTGCATTCAATTAACAGCCCATCAACCTGCTTCCTGAAGAGAAACAAAAGAAAACACGTAGTGGACTAGAAACACCTATTGGACAGGAAGCCACAGAGTTGATTCACCTCCAGGTTTAGGCCATTTCCCTTTTATCGTCTTTAGCAAACTTAACAATGACTTTCTTCTTGCCAATCTTCCAATTTTGTGGCGCTACCATCTTAGCTCTGTATCACTGCAGCTCTTTTTGCTACAATTGGCATCTTGATTGCTTCTTTCATTAATTCTCTCCCTAGGTGGGCATCCTTGCTTTACTAGATTTGGAGTTGTGACACAATCCTTCCATTTTGTTTTTTGATTTTGAAAGCTTGAGTTATTGTTTGTTAATCTTCTCTGAAACATGTCTGAGACACTAAAGGTTCCCCCTACCCCAGAACTTAGATTAAGTTAAAGGTCACTTTTAAAGCTTGTTGGTAAACTTCCACTAACCTCAAAATAAACTACCAGAATTTGCAAGTTACTAGTTTCAAACCGTGGAGGAACCCATTTGCTGTTTTCCTTGAATTTAAAGTTTACATTCTGAAAATAAAAGGTTACTTTTCCAGAACTTACAGGGTACCCCTCCTGGAAATTACATGGTAGCTTTCAAGCCATGCTGATGAGTGTCTAAATAGGCAAGACTCATTTTCTTTCAGGATATTTTTCTGCTCATAATTTTTGACAATAGTCTAGATTTAAAGGTTATTTATTGAGTAAAGAAAAACTATGTGAGAATATTTTGAATTTTGCCAATTTTTGTGTATGTTGTGAATAAAACTTTTACTAACCTTTGACCTCAACGCCATCAGCCAGCCTTTTAGTGAACTGGAACACTCACTCTAACCCAGATGCACACTGCTGTCACCTCCACTCTTCTGTTTGTCAGATCCCTACAAACAGATGCTGCCTTGAAAATATCTAGAGTAACAAAATCTATGAGGTAGTTTTATTTGACTCACTAGTGCAACACAAGCTGAAGTGGAAAAGTTAAAGGAGTTGATTGGCGAAGTCTCCACTCTTCATAGTAATAAGAACATAAGAAAAAGATTTAATAAATAAATGAAAATAATATATTTAATGCTTGAAACCAACTTCTGATGCTGTAGTTGAACACAAACATTTGCGTATTTTCTAGGTAATATAAAAAACTAAGAACATGATCCTTTAAATCTTAACAGTATGTTTTCAATCATTAAAATTAATAATTATTTTACCATGTCAAAGTTTTGGTGTCTTTATCTGATTAATTTAAGTGATTACTTTTTTTTTTTTTCTCGCCTTTCAGATTTGGTGCAGCTACTCTGAATAGTCATCATTAACCAGAAAAGCAAAACTGAGGTACATTTTTACAAAGTAAATTTTTCAACTTTAGCAATAATTGATTATATTCCTAATGGGAAGAAATAAAACACAGGGTGGGTGCATTTGTTAAGAGTGGTGGATTGATGATTTTAGTCAGTACCTTTTAATATAGGCAACCATGTAAACTTCAAAGTTCACTGTCTCTCTCCTTGACACCATATCTAAAATGTTTTATAGAGAATGCAGCTTGGGAAGCTGAAATACCACCTGACATGCCACTGGCTGACGTTTGCAAAGCAGCCAATGCAGGAGGACAATTCCTTTTTCCTTGGCAATGTTTGGTTGTGGCACCATGAGTGGAAATAAAGATGACTGTAGCGATTTGATTCTGTGGTAGTGCTAAGATTATTTACACCATATATTACTGCAAAGTAGGGTATTGATTTGGACTATTAAGACAGGCAGTTGTATGCATTTTTAGAAGTAGTAATTATTCATGGATTTCAGCTATTCATAGGTGATCATGGTACCAACCACCTGGAGATGGTGGGGGTCCAATGTACCTCATTTCTGTCCTAACAGGCATGAAATAATCAACTCAGCTTAAATTTACTGTTATATTTTGTGACTGGAAATTAATCTGTATATATAATTGGTTTCCAGTGTAATTATCTGAATCAATCTGAACTGAATTTCAGCTGAATTGTATTGAAAAAGGACAGGACATAAATTGGACCCATTTGCTTTGTAAACTAGTTGAGATGACATTTTTGTTTTGTTGTGTATTGAATCTATATAAATCAGCTGACATATTTTGGTCAGCAATACTTTAGTCTATCTGATTTTAAGGTGATTAAAATTAAAACAAAACTGAAGCTGTTTGAGAGAGAGCAGAAATTGCTAAATATTGTTTCACCTGCATTTTATTAGCAAAAAAGGGCCAATTTCTTTCTTGATTTACTGTAAGAAACATTTTTGATGTTTAGTCATGTACAGTCAGTGCCTCTCAGCTATTCCAAGAATGATTCCTTTTTGAAGTCTAGGGTCTTATTGACATGTCAATTAATATCTCATCTAATGACTTCATGCATGTTCTAATCTCCTGTTGTCATCATTGAGAATTATGATCTGCTGCTTTCTATTTGGCTGAGCTTGAGACCACATGGGTGTTCAAAAATGTATTTTATTGAGATTTCTGAAATAAAAGATGACTTAAATATGGACAAATTGATCTTACTTTATCTCCCTTGTACATTTTCTATATTATTTTCCCTTTTCTCTTCTCAAGCAGATCTTTTTGGTTTGTCAACATTGTAAACATGCTCACATTCCACTCCAGTGCAACCACATTTTATTGTCGAGTAATTAACTGATGAGTGCAACATGTTGTTGTTCTGTTCAGCCACCAAGCCATCAAATGTTCTCAGTTTGTCTAATGCTGGCGGGCCTTGAAATAAGAGCCTGCAGTAGATGAATGGGCGTAAGAGACGCATGCAGTTTAATTGCTGCAAGATGTAACGCCGCCTGCGGCCTGCTGCGGTCGGCAGACGAATTTCCACGTGCACATGCATACACTTCAAATGGGTGCAAATGAACCAACTTGTGAGCACATAGTGCGCATAGTAAAGAAAACAGAGTTTTCCCAGTGTGTTACTAAATTACAGCATGGTTGGGTGATTTTCAGATCTATTTTTGTTTGTTTATTGGTGAAACACATCGTCTTATTTTTTTACCACAAGTCTCTAATTTGATGGAAATATGTAAAAGTCTGTCTTTGAAGTAAATGGTATTATACAAAATTAAGCTGATTCAAAATGTACAGTAACAGGTTTTAATTGTAAGATCCTTAAGGTAATGAAAACTCCAATTAATTTGGTTCCTGTCCAATTAAAACCAACTTATTCAAATACAATGAAATCATACAGTCAGATTCAACGTCAATTAATCCTATTCCATATGAAAATACAATTAACGTAACTTTGTTATTGCAGTTGGCAAAAGATTTTCTAAGGAAGCTCACCTGATTGGATCAAGTTTTTGAGTTTGCAGCATTTATAAGCAAGCATTAGGTGATAGTGGAAAGAAACCTTTCTGCTCAAATCTACAATCATCTTCTTTGTTTTGTTCACATTCAAGATGAGATGATTGTTCCCACACCATGCCACAAAGCGGTCCATCAAATTGTTCTATTCGTAGCTTTGTCCTAGAAAAGGACACTGCTCCCCACAAGAAACACTGAGCAAGGAGTACTTTCCCTGGAAAAGAAAACCAAAGGCAGACACTCAACAGTTAGGATGTTGGATAAAGCCATTAGAAACTAGAAAATTACTTTTACACAGAGGGAATATGAAGGACAGGTTCAAAGGTTACTTGAAACCTATTGGGGATGTGCATAAATAAATAAATCGGTTCTTGAGAACTACTTCTGTGTTGGTGTCGCAGCTGGATACAAGATTAAAGAACAAATCCCAAATGCTAGGCCAGGTATCAAACACAGTTTGATTAGATTCAAAACTAACATTTGACAAATTTATCAGTACGTTTATTGAGCATCTAGACCAGAGGTATTCAAATCCAGAACGCAAGGATCAGTGTCCTGCAACTTTCTGATGTGCCTCTGCTTCAAAAAGTAGAGTCAAATAATGACTTGCTTTAAATGACCTTTAATGAGGTCATTTGAAGGTCGCAGGCAACTAACCTGAGTCATTTTTAATGCCTGGTGGTTGTTTTTATGGTGTTTATTAGACTCCACGCCATGGACTACAAAACCTTTTTATTCAACCTCCATTTGCTCTTTATTGCTGGAGTAGATTACAAAATTTTAACCTATTTTAGGCTGCTGATTTAGAAAAAAAACAGTGAGGTTTTGAAATCCGGCTGCGCTCAATAAAAGCCATTCTTGCACTGCTTTGGTGTGGGGTGCCCACTCATTTCCTCTCGTAGAAATTTCAATAAAATTAGTTACAAAGGAAAAGCCCCAAACTCCCTTTGTTAAAAAGTGAAACCTGGCAATATTTAACTGGTTCAATCTGCAGCTGTTAAAGGTCAGAATTGTTCTTAACAGGTTTTTATGTCTTGGTTGTGGATCAAATCCTCTTCTCATCCCAGGACACTTGCTTTGAATTTAATAAAACTGAAAATGAAGCCAAATATTTTAGTGGAACATTTTGGGCCAACATCATGGAGCTCCAGATATTAGCTTCAAGTTTATTTCCATACTGCTTGCCTTTAAAGCCACACATACAAATTTTCTCAAAAATTTATAGTTTGCATTTATTTTATGAATCTTACTCTTAATTTAAGAGTAAGGAAGAAAGAGGCTTTTCAGGAACTTTGACATGGGTTGTGTTGTAAGTCGGTGAAACAATACTGATAAGAATTGACGTGAAACATATTGCAGGACAGAATTTTAAGCATTGTTAAAATCTCTGGAACTGCAAAATAAGTATTAAATGTTATCAGAAACGATGACCAATCTGTGACTGCAAGCCACTATCCATACAGCATCAACCGGAACAATTGGAAAAGCAGTCGAGGGAGAATTATTCCTGTGGGGAAAGATTATGATTCATAGCTCAACTTTAATATCACCAAGAGATCATAAGAAATTCAATAAAACCTGATCTCGTCTTGACCAATTCTTCAGATGATGCAACCAAAGGAACTACGATTAGGGACACTTACTATCTTATTTCTCGCACTGAAGGAAAACGACTCAGTTCCATAAAACAACTGGTTTGATGGTGGCCATGATAGCTATGACGATAAGACATCAGATATTTCAAATTAAACGGTATTATACTACAACCATCACAATGTCTCTGGGCATACTGGTAACATATCCTGATGTCATAGCACTGGCTGTGGTGGTAACTTTGGTCATCAAGATGCAGTTTCACTTACGACTTTGGGGAACTCCAAAACATCACACTAAAGATAGCACCAAAAAAGCTGCAAAAAAGGGCATAAGACCTATGGTGATGTAATCTCAAAAAAGTCTCTGATCTACATGAGGACGTATGTCATGGACTACTTAGCAATGGGAAAAAAATTTGAGACTGCCAGCCAGTAATATAGAATCACAGATCAAGAATGTTTTCTTCTGTAATGAACACAAAATAGCTGAAAGAGATCCTTGATGTGAAAGAGTCTTTGGCCACAAATCCAATGCTTTGAGATGTTTATTCCTGAGTCTTATTTAGCATTGAATGATTGCTGCAACATAGTCTGGAGGAGAAGTGACATCAGTAAGCAGCATTAGCTAGCTGATCAGCCTTTCTTCCTGCTCATGTCCTTCACTGAAACTTCAACCAAAGATGCCTATAATTTGAAACCAGTCATAGGAAACCTTGGCAAAAAGAAAAAAAAAATATTTTTTTATCTATTATGTTAATGGTTGATTTAATATGTAAAGGATTTTTTACAAATGATCATGTAAGTGTATACCTATGAGCAGAAATACCCTGTGATTTAATTACATTTTCTTTGCACCGCCGCTTCGACTCAAGAGCAGGCTTCCCTGTTTCTGATTTGCTCTGACCTCCGCACATCAGGTTCTGATGAGCCTAAATGGAAACACGTGCTCTGCACCAACTCCCCCCCCCCCCAAAAGTATGGGGCAATATTATTTTATTAATGACTAAGAGAAGGGAAAAAAGGTAAGGAGGGAGGGAGAGGTTGAAGAAAGGAAAAGCCCCTGTCCTTAAACACTTTCTGGTCTTAAAAGCTTAAGACTGAGCTGCCTTTACTTCTGAGGAAGTTATTATAGGCAAACAGCAAGTCTGTGTTTGGATATAAAATATCCTCTCAGCCCTTGAAAAGCTAACTCCACATCCCGATGCAAATGACTGATATATAAAAAGATTTTTTTATTCCCAAAGATTTGCAAGAATATGTGCAAGAAGAATAACTTTGGTCTTGGGATGGTCTGACTTTCATATAAATAAATGTGAACTCAGTTGTTTATATGAACAAATGAGTTCATATTAGCAAATATGAACAAATACTTATTATAAGAAACATACATATAAACAAATGACTTGCGAATGGTTGATTCATAATCAACCTTAACTATAAATTATAGTTGATTATGAACCATGACAAGTTTATAGTGATGAACTTCTCACAGAATGGTTAACAGCATCAAGGAACACCTAGGTTTTAAGAAATTACAATTTCACCACCTTTAAAATGATAAAACATTTCTTTCCTAGGGTACAAAGTTCTTTTAATTATCAGCCAGAGAAGCAATAGAACAGCCCCTTCCACATCCCCTGCTACATGTTGGGAATCAGCTGGCAGAAACATTTACTAATCTGGCTGTTTGGAAATATTTTCTTCATGTCCTACAAACTGGCTGAAACAGGCAACTTCGATTCAAATTTCTGAGTGTACAGCTAATAAATCCAGGTTTTAGTTATTCTAATTTGTGTAGTTCTTTTTTCACTTGGAAAGTCGAAAGCATCCATATGCGTCCTGATGATTTTATTCGTCTTTCATGTGTGTGAGTAATCTGCAGGAAGTGAGGCAACTGAGCCAGCAGAAGTCTCAGATGCACGCGTTCTCTTCCCAATCGCACACTGAGACCATAAATTTCCACTTACAGTATAAAGTCACAAAAAGGAAAAGGGTCATCCTGGAACTTGGTTTTGCTTTGTATCCTTTTATCTGCTAGGGGTCTGGGAGGTCTTGGGGGTCTGCAAGGAAACGCTAGAAAGGTCGAAGGTGTTATCATTTGCTATGCTGCCAACTTTCTGTTTTGTCTTTGCCTTGCAGCAGTTTTTTCTATTTTTATCTGAAAACATACATTTTATAAAGATAAACATCCCACAGCAATTAAATGCAACATTCGTGTTTGTCTGCTTTAACTCACTGATGGAAGCTATAGGTTTTTGAAAGAAAATTCAATGAGTAATGTAATGCACAATTCCAAGAGCCTGTCCTAAATGCTTGGATTCAATCCAAATCTGCACGAAAAATACCCAGAAGATCTGCGATAAGTCTTAGCGTGACCAGAAAAAACAAAAAATGCAAGAAATAATGCTTTCAATATACTGTGTCTGGAAATTTTCACATAACTTCGTAGCTATATGCTGTACTTAA
The DNA here is from genome assembly GCA_903067095.1 of Girardinus metallicus. NCBI lineage: Eukaryota > Metazoa > Chordata > Actinopteri > Cyprinodontiformes > Poeciliidae > Girardinus > Girardinus metallicus. The sequence goes on from CAEGAE010054638.1 coordinate 69,656, forward strand.
ACACATAGAATTAAGTAAATAGTTTCACAATCTGCAATGTTTGCCAGTATAAAATAAGCCTGCCCTGTTAAAAAGGAAAAACCATCATTTAATACCAGGATTAAGCAATGACTTTTAAATACTAGCTAAATAAATCTAAATGGTTTTTGTAACAATATATTTATATCACCACAATCTGGTCATAAGATACTGTTACACAAGCTGACAGTAATTCACAAAGTTGTTTCCCAAACACAGTATTTGTTTGTAAAGAAAAAAGAAACTCCAACCTCATGGCATATTGGAGAAAATACTGATTACACCGTGTACTAAAAATATACATGGAGTAATGTACAATACTCCACAGTACTTATTCATACTACAAAAGAATTTGTAGTACTAATAACCTTACTTGTTTTACCCAGGTGCCATATAGTCAATGACTTATTGATCAAATTTTTGTACCTAGGGACACTTGGGTGATCCGAATTCAGATAAGTTAATATATAAGGACATGTTTAATTTCCGCTCTGTGTATTGCATTTCTTTTTAAATGCTAAAATAGAGATTTATTTTTTCTGGGGGATCCCAATGTGTTTCTAGCCCCGAACAGACAGGAACATTTCCCGTTGGTTAAACGACTCGGGACTCTGTTCTGGAAGTTGAGTAGATGTGGCTGGAAGTTGAGTAGATGTGGCTGTTTTCTGCATAAATAAACACACCCACAAAATTCTGGTAATCATGTGTGGTGGGATGGTGTTCCACCCTCCCCCACTCTGCACACCAGGTGCAGCCAGAGGCGCACCTTTGATTGGTGGGCGGGGCAGATGGCTTTCTAGCTGAGCAGGCCGCTACAAGGTGTGTGTGTGTCTTTGTTTCCCCTGCTACATGTCGGCTGCCTGAGTGGCTTGTGTTCTTGATCGGCTCGTTTGAGATCGTAAGTGCCAGTTTTGCAATCAGTGGCTGTGATTGTGGTTGGTTTTTTTTGGGTGCTATACTTGCCGTGCGTTTCTGCAGCGTTGCTCTGCAGCTGGAGGTTGTTGTGGCGTCCTCCCTGGGCAGGCTGTGCTTCTGTTCATGGGTAAGCTACCTATTTAGATTTTTATTTTTTACCTGAATCCACAGTAATGGGTTTTCTCTTTCAGGCACCTGATTGTATTGTTTGGTAGCTGTCGCGGTTTGGACGCTCTGCTGTCTTGTCTTGCCGGTGTTTGTTTGTTTGGTCCGCGCTCGACTGTTGTTGCTTGGGCAGGCTGAGTGGGCGGGGCATGACTCCTCTGGACCTATTTGAAACTGGATAACGGCAATTTGTTCAGTTGCTTGAAGTGATTTTGTTTTGTATTATTGAAATTATTAATTTGTTTGCTTTTTTGGTTTGATTTACTAATTTGCTTTCTTTTGCATTACTTTTTTTTTTATTTATTTTTTGGAATAATTACCCTACACCTTTTCTTTCCAGGGACTGAATAGTAGGCCAGAAGCCATTTGTTTTTAAAAGAGAAATGTTTTAAGGAAATTGTTTAATAAAATATTGTGTACTATTCTGTGTTCTGGTGCATCTTGTATAAAAAGATGTTCCCCTTGCTGGTCACATTTGGCGTTGTTAGGATGAACCATTGAACACAGACTTTTTTATTTTTTTTATTTTTAAGTTTTTGGTGTTTTAATTGTTTTTATTTATGGTGTAGTAAGACAAGACAGCAGTAGCTATCCAAAGAAAGACGACCTACCTGTGGGTTCAGGATTTATTTTCACTGGTGTTTTGAGTTTCCTTTTGGTAGTCTTCCCCTGCAGGTACGGAGGAGGTGGCACGGCAGCCGGTGGATGGAGTGGGTCAGCAGAATGTGACGGCTGGAGGTTCGCCGGGCACCGCTGCTTCCCCAGCTGTGACTGGTGGTGTCATGCCTGCTGCCGCTGTAGTTGGTGAGCGGTTGGTGGTTGTGCCCTGGGACCGACTATGTCCCATGTTCAGTGGTAGGACTGGCATTGGAATTGGTGAGTGGCTTGAAGAGGCCCAATCATGTATTTGGGCCTGCCATTTGTCAGTGACAGACCAGGCTTTATTCCTTTTTGATCATCCAGAGGGGGAAGCAAGGGAGGAAATAAAGTACTCCACCAGTGCAGAGAAGAATGACCCAGCTAAGACTTTAACTATTTTGAGGGAGTCGTATGGTTGCACTGAGTCATATATAACTCTTCAGCATGCATTCTTTTCTAGGAAGCAGCAAGAGGAGGAAACACTGTTGCAGTTTTCCTTAGCTTTGATGGCCCTTATGGAACAGTCACCACAGATGGAATCTGTGGTGACTGTTCTGCCATCTCATTCTGTGTCTGACCTTTGTGTTCTGCAGGAAGGTGACCCTCTCCTCAAAGACATTTTGGGTTTTTGGATAGAGGCATTAAACAGTGGGTACAAGAGTGTCAACGGTGCCAGGTCGCTAAAAATGCAACATCTAGCTCTGACACTTTTATGAGCCATCTGTTAGCTTCTCGACCAAACGAGATCGTTGCCATGGATTTTACCATGATAAAGCCTTCACGGAATGGTTTTGAAAATGTTATTGTATTTAGTAAATGCACCATTGCTGTTCCAACTCGGGACCAGAAAGTTTTGAGTGTGTTAATTCAGCTCTGTAATCTGTATGGGGTTAAAAAGTCACGCACCACCCTGCTGGAAACTGGCAGTGTGAGCGCTTTAATAGAATGCTTCATAACCTGCTGTGCACTTTACCAATGTCTAGGAAGCGGGATTGGGCTTCCTATCTTCCACAAGTACTTTTTTGCTACAACACCACCCCTCATCAGGGCACTGGTGAGTCCCCCTTTTTTCTTATGTTTGGCCGTGAACCTCAGCTGCTTGTGGATTTCTTGTTGGTCGCGTTCGGGGCCCTGCACCAGGTGAGGTGGGGGATTGGGTGGCTGAGCATAAGACCAGATTAACTATGGCTTTTCATCATGCTCAGGATCACTTGCTGGCAGCTGCAGGACGTAGAAAAGAGCATCATAATCAGGGCATACGGGAGGCTCCATTGCAAGAGGGCCAATTGGTTTATCTGTGTGATCATAGTTCTAGAGGTCGCCATAAAATCCACGACCTCTTCAACCCAGCTCAGAAGCAAAGCGATCAGAAGGTTTCTGATTAAAGGCCTTCACCACAACAACCGACTTCTTTCAGTGCAGAAGACCAGTGGCTCTACTCAGAGATCCTCACCTTACTGCCCGGGAAGGCCACCATTAAAACAAAGCTAATTTCACTTTTATCAAACTTGTTCTATCTCATGATGTACTGAATAAACTCTGGCCTTTTTCATCTAAACAAATGGTCTCTTACAAAGGTAAATAACGATAAAAAGAATGTTAAACAGGATACTATTTCCATACCAGTCCCTTCATCTTTCAAGGAGGAGTCCCTAAAGAAATGGATTCTGATTATAAACCATACCAGGATGTGTATCTACCTTTTAAACTCTATTGAAATGCTGTAAATTTGCATGCTAATTACCTAATTCTCACAATTTACATGTGCTGTATTGAAACTAAGCACCTACTTTAAGATATGTTTTACACCCAAAACGCATAATCCAATTCTAAATACATTCATGCAGTATGGATTTCATATTTTCTTTTCATGAAGCTTACACCACAAGCCTTGGATAAGTACTGAACTCTATGACTTATGATAAAAAAATGGTGTAATACTATTCTTCATAATTTAGTTGATCCAAGTGAAACTTTGGAAGCTCATTCATGCTTCCAAGTGAGTGAGCTTCCAAACTGGAACTAAACCAGTGAAAGAATAACCGAATGCTGCCAAAATTTCTGGTAATATCCCTGATTAAGGAGTTTGAAAAACATATTCTGTATAAATTTTGAAATAAGGCAAATTATTGATTCATGTTTGCCAGTAGTTTGATCAAAGCTAAAATGAAGAATGACTCTTGTATTCCTGGTGTTATCCATCATGGTTTCCCAGACATTTTGTGTATGTCTCTGTGTACTTTCTAAATTTAGTTTTTGCATAACTTTGGCTGTTTATGCAAATCACCTGAAATTTAGCCAAAGTGTATATTTTGGGTAAGTCTTTTAAATTAAACATTTTATGTTCTATCTGCTTTTGTGCTGTAAAAAAAAATTTTTTTTTAGTCCACCACAATTGCAATTTAATTTGCCATTTATTTCATTAGTGTTAAAACCCTTCAGGATTTCATCTCTGTTTTATTTCCACCACTTGGTGAAGACCTACCAATTTATATATATATATATATAAACCAGAATCATATGTCATTTTTGACACTTTATCAATATTCTCTTCTCCAAAAAATAATGTACACAATTTACATATATGGAATGGGAAAATGTGTGCATATTGGTCATGCATGCTCAGGATTTAAGTTAGCAATAGGACTCAAAAAAAAAAAGAAGTTTTGTTAAAGTATGGATGGCAACCAAAAGGAGTAAGAGGAATATATATATATATATATATTGTCTGGATTATCTCATTTTAAAATCTAAGTGTATTTCATAGCCAGCAGATCCTGTTTGTGCTTATAACATTCAAGTGAAAAGAATTAACTGGAATTTATCACTAAAGTCAGAAGTCAATTCAACAACTTTTTAACAGACTTAAAAGTTCAATATGGCTTCCACATATAAAACTTAGTGACAGCTCTTGTAATAAGCAGATTAGAATGTTTTATCAACTTATACTGCAAAATGGAGCAGTTCAAGAGTTCAACAAATCTTTCTAATTTATTACTGGTCACGGTTGGTGTTGATTTATTTCTGAGAACAAAATTCTGAGGTGTGAAGTTGAATCTGGAATGCAGTAAACTACTGCTCCAAAAAATTCAGTAACATCATGTAAACTCTATATAATCTACTGACTGGTTTTCATTTGTTAACCAGCTTCCTCCACAGCGCGGTTAAGTGGGAACAAAAAGTGAGCAGACATTTTCTTCATTCATTATACGTAGTATAAATCTAAAAGATCTGAAACCTGTGCCCTGCTTCTGGCTTGAAACAATCTGGTGCAACAGTCTGAGTCATAAAGACCAGATTCACCTGCACCAAATTACAGGGCGGGCAAGCCTGAGGCTAATATTCTCATCGGCACAGGAAACACTGAACATGCACAGGTCATAGCGGTGTAGAGCCAAAGCACAGTGAGGTTTTAGTCATTGTTTTTACAATGGGTAAATGCAGTGATAAATGCATTAAAAAGAACCATTTGCTGTCCACATTGGTACATTAATCAGACAAATAACTTGTTTTGGATGAAACTGGGCAGGTAATGAGCTCCAAAAAGCCCATGCTGAGAGTCAATTAGCTGGTCTAGTGCTTGATGGCCTCCTTTACCCCCCAGTCACCACTGATTCACTTAGTATCAAAGCAACGGAAGCCCTACAAACTCTGAGTCAAAGCAGTAGAAACCGCCTCTGTCTTTCTTTCATTTGCCCCCTCGTTCACATTTACAGTTCCTTAGCACACAAACAGGAAAGGCTCTCGGAGTTTGTAGCCAAGTGACGAAGAATTTACAGGCATGTTGCAAGGACATGTGGATCTAAAAGTGTGTATGTGACAGAAACAAAGAAGAAAAAAAGGTTCTGACACTTGTCTATGAGGGCCTTATTAAAAAGGTGAGAAGTGAGTGCAACGTCTGGAGGTGGGGGTTAATTGTGCTTTTAAAAGAGGACTTCAAAGGCAGACTGGTGTCAGGGCTGAGGGGCATGGGAACTGTAGAGGAGGAAAAGAAGCAGGAGGATGGGGGCTTTTAGGGGAATTACTATGGTCAGTTAGTTGAAACAGGTAAAATAAATTATTTCGGGATGTTCTAAAAAAAATCCACTTAGAGAAATTTGTCAGCAGTAGAATGTTCATAGATTCCACATTTTAAAATGCATATTTACGTAACTTTAACAATCATACAACTATTATGAAAACAAAAGGGGATAGAATGAACTGGCATTTCACTTTGATGACAATTTATAAATATTTAGCTTGTTTCTGTTTTTTCACAAACAAATCTTAGATACTGTTTGCTTTATAAGTAAATGCACTGAACTTAACTTTCAAATCCTCAACGCACTTTACACTAGAGTCACATTAACCTATTTACACTCACACATCTATACACTGATAAACAGATCAGTAGGCAATTTGGAATTAAGTGCATTGCCCAGGGGCACATCAACATGTGACAGGAGGAAGCTGAAATTGAACCTACAACCTTCCGGTCACAAGACAACTACTCTACAATTACCTATCAGTAAGTGTAGAAAATGAAAGAATGAAGATTGTGAAGATTTTAAATTCTACAAAATCAACCATTTCAAAATGTTGACTAAACATTGATCCAAGTAAACTAATAGTGCAACAGATAGTGTATGTAAAAAATCCTGTCTTCTGCCAACATCAGAGCTGTGTCTTTTAGTTTTCACAATGGAAGACTAATGAAATAATTATGAGCAGCTATTTCAGAAGTCTTTCTGCAGTCTTGTTTCCAGACCACCAGTAGGGGTTAAGCATAGTCAGGCTTTGGCTCTGTGTCACACATGGAGTTATTTTCACAAGTTGAGCTTAGATACTGTATTTTTGGGCTCAACCCATAAATGTCAAAGGAAATCGGGATTTTTTCCCCCCTGACATTATGGGAATGGCAATGAAAATGTACATTTGGCTTTATTTACATTTAAATGTTGGGTCAAGAAACGGTGAAGAGCTTGGCCAAAATACAGGGGGAAGGCAGGCAGGAGAAAAACTATAACTATTTAGAGAAAAAAAATTAATAGCTTACAATTAACAACAGCTCAGAGGAAATCAAAAGCAATACAACAGACTTACAAGGACAATGAAATCTGCCTGTGGCTATGATAGGCGATTTTGGCACTGAGAAAATCTAGATGTTATGCTCTGTAGCTTCATCACCAAAATCCAAGACAGGAGAGGGGTACAGAAAATTATCACTAGCAGATATAAACATTAGCATAATGCAATCTTAGGACAACTGTAATCTCCAGACAATAAGTCGCTATTGCTGCGAGAGTTAGCACAAGAGTTAGCTTGCGCTTCTGCCCCGTTAGTGACATTGAGAGCAGCAAGAGAAATGGAGAAAGTCTATGTGAGGCTGTTTAATTCCGACACTGAACAAGACAACTTTAGTGGTTTTAGTGCATCAGAATGACGATCAGTGACTCTTGCTGGTAAGTTATTTATCTTTTGAATCAGCCGTGTTTCAGGCACTGTTTGGAAAAAAGCCTTTACGTTACGCATTTGTGTATGTTACAGATAAGTATTCCATTAAAAATTAAATGTCTCGTATTACAACTCGAACACCTGTAGTTTATAGAAGACTAATATAGCATATGCATTGTTTTTGTCTTGTTAAAGTTAGTGGGTCTGGCTTATAGTGCACACTTTAATTATGGTACACAAAAATTCAGACTGTAGATTAGGAAAGAAGTGACAACAGTAAAATCAGTTACTGAGAGCTACCGAATCATAATTAAAGAGCAGAACATAATTTCAAAATTAATAATAAGTGTTTATTTGATAAAAATGTTTATTTTTGTACCATTTTACTTTCATACCATATAGTTATTCTAACCAGAAATGCTGGTTTCTGCACAGTGGTGGAGATGATAGCACTGTTGCCTTGCAGCAAGAAGGACATGGGTTCAAATCCAGGCCTGTGGTCTTTCTCCACTTGTGCATGCAAGAGTTCTCTCTGGGTACTCCAGTTTGCTCCCACAGTCCAACAACATGACGGTTAGGTTAACTGATCTCTCCAAAAAGCCGTTAAGATGTGAAAATAAAGTGATACAAAAAGGAATGTATTATAGCATTTTATGGCATGTTTTTAGCAAGGAAGCATCATCCATTAAGTTTTAGTGTACCTTATATCTCTATGATGTTTGTGCTGCATGTGCTATTTTCAACACAAATATATTATCATGATGCGCTGTCTTGTATTACCATTTATTGTCAACTTCTGTGTTAAAAAACCCCCAAAAAAACTACGTCATGCAAAGAGGAGAGCTGATTAATAGCTTAAAAAAATTTTGGGTTTTTTAGCTTCAGCCCTTCGGGTTCAACTAATCTGGAATTATACTAAACAAAGACACTAAGAGATGCAGATAAGATATTAACTATGTAAGCTTTTAATAGAACCTTACTTCAAATATTCTGAACTGGCCCTTTTAGAACATTTCCCGCTGATCAATGGTCTATCCTTGTTACTTCATTATTTCCTCTACGATAAATTGTTCTGCGGCAGAAGCGTTTATGGATGTGACTCCAGCTAAGTAAAAGTAGTCGACACGTTTATTAAGTATCTTGTTCCTCAGTTGACAAGGCTTCTTAGTGTGGTTTTAACAATTTGTCTCAGTTAATGCGCCTGCTGGTGTGTCATCAAACATTCAGAGATTCTCTTGGAGAGCTGGTCATATTATTATGATAAATGTGGTTTAGATTAGTGCCAACTGTATCATCTCTGCTGTTAGTATTTTATCTGCATTCAAAAAAACTTTACCTCCTAAATTTTTGTATTAAGTATCTCCAGTGAGCATGCACACACAACATTAAAGTGCTGGCCTTTGAGGTGCTCACTCCAAGCACTTGTCTGACAATAATTACAATGATTCATTTAAGTTTGTTACAAACTGAGCATGTGTGTGTGTGTTTGCGTGTGTGTTGGTGTGTGCATGTCTTGGCTTGCAGAAACCTGAGTGTCAGTAAAGTGACGGGTCTTTAATTACAAGCATAAACAAACGACACCACACACATGTGTTTTGGTTTACTATAATTAGGGAGACATGAAAATATTGTTGTCATCCCAAAAGGATTACTAAGGCAGCAATATCAAATTCTCCTTATACTGGTAACACTGTTAAAAATATCATCATTACTGTAAGTTTTGAAATACAATCTGCCGATACAGTGCTGCTTTAATCCGCTGATGTGGATCCCACATCTACATACAGTAATGAATTAGATTTAGAGTAACTGGCGCTTAGATTTGCTTCTCATCAAAGCCTCACAGGATTCTGTCCATGTGTTCCTGATCAGTTCGATTAATCATTATTTATTCCACTTTAAGTCTATTTTTTTTTGTTCATGATGTGTTCTCTCTGTCAGCTTTCCTTGTCAAAATTAGCTTTAAAGAAAGAGTGGAATTACAACCTAAGCTGCAGTCAGGTAACAGATTAAAAGTGTGTGTGTGTGTGTGTGTACTGTAAGAGCTGTTTTTCTTCCATAGTGTAAGAAAATCTTGCCTCTTGGTGCGTAGAAGTGTGCACACGTCTGTAAACGTCTGCGTTGGTGCATTAGCAGAAAACTGCAGCCAGCATGAATAATGCCTCAGCTTTTTGGCTGTTTCTTGAATGAAGCACCATCGGAGACTGTTAGTAAATGATTAATCAGCACTCTTATTTAGGCTAATGCTGTCTGATAGTGTTTTTTTTCCCCATGGAAGCTCTGGAATCTATCTTCACAGCTGGACTTTTACAAGATCTCTTTACTCTGCAAAGGGGCAAAGATCAAAATGTGCATGACGACTGCTGTGTTGCAACAGCTGCAGAAAAAAAACTTGTTTAAATCCCACATTTTCTGTCTTGGTTGCAAAAGTAGTGACTCACTGAGGTTATCTGAAAAACACATCTTTGCATTTAACCTTTCAATATTTTTCTCTCCCCATCTTTCTTAGATAACATCTTCATCACTTTGTCTCACAGATAAACAGTTGTCATGACATCATTTGCCCACCCACTCTTCTTAATACTCCTTCCTCTAAAGACACATACTTCTTAAAAAAAGTTAGCCATCCATAAATGTCTTGGTTTTATGTTTGGCTAGTCACATATATATATATATATATATATA
>CAEGAE010054639.1:0-10914 GCA_903067095.1 Girardinus metallicus
AACTTTTTCCCAGATACTATATGTTTTTGAATTAACACTGTGACATGCATATGTACAGCTGTACCCTGGGGAATGGGAGGGGTGGGGGGGTGCACCAGCCTTTTTCTGTTTATGTTTGTATTTTATTTGACAATCTGCAAGAAATCAATAAAAATTTGAATTATAAAAAAAAAAAAAAAATTGCCCTTCATGTCACAGACAGATGCAAGAGAAAATCCAAGCTTTTCAGAAATTGGTCAATTACCAGTTAATCATTAGCTGATAAGATCAATCAACTTTAGATCAACTAATTAATGGATTACTTGCATCCCTACTATTCTACCAGCTATAAAACAAACAGCCTGTGAACATTTGACTGGAACAGTGACTTTGGTTAGACATCTCAAGATGTTTTAATGCAAATGAGGTAAACCTGCTGACAAGAGGTTTTTCCGTTCCACTGCTGAAAACTTGCTGAAGCTTAAAGTATTCAGTAAATCCGCAGTGGGATGGAAGTACATCCTTTTTTTTTTTTGATTCCTTACGAGAACTGGGAAGAATTAAGTTTTCAGACCAATGTAGCTGTCCTTGTGCTTTGGTTGTTGAAAGTCTGAAAAGGTCAAACACATAAAAAGAACATAAAAGCAAATTGTCTCTGCAAGAAATGAACGGACAGAGCCAGTGACATTGTCTATTGCACAATGCAAAAATAAATTAAGCTTCAGCATCATTACACCTGCATCATACTCCTTTTTTGCCAGGGCTTTTATGCTCTATAAATGCTCTTTAGTGAGGAAAGCTTCATGTATTTCAGGTTTATATAAAGAAGCTACTTGTGCCCTTTCCTACTCTGCATGCATGTTGTAATTGTTTTAATTAGACAAACTCCTCTCAGCTTTGTAAAAAAAAAAAAAAACAAACAAAAAAAAAAAAACAAAGTCTGAACATGCAAGCCTGATTGAAGCAGCATTAGCCCAGGGATAGGCATCAATATATACAAGGGAACTGGAAGCCTCATCTTTCATTGGTGTTCATATTCTTCATGGCACATATGAATATATGAAACATATGAAATTTGCTGCAAATTTCATGTTTTCTATTTTGGTCAATTAATACCAATAATCTTTTAAATAGGCCCTGTCATTTCCGTGAACAAATCTTTTGCTAATTATGGAGGAAAGGAACTCTAAATATGCCGTATGTGTTGTAAGAGGAAAAAAAGATGATACTTATGTCCTTTTTATTTGAAAGGAAGCCTCTTCAGAGACCGGTTAAAATAGCTTACTCTGTTTACTGCTCAGTCGGCCCAATGAGAAACACCTGGAGAGACTGTCAGGTGAAAGCCAAAAGGACTTTTTTTACTCCACCCTGAAAAATTCTCCACTACGCTGCATTTTTTGATTGCAGAGCCCTGCCTATCAGAATGCTTGTGTTATTCCTTCTTTAAATCCGTGGCAAAGCAGAAACAGTGGTGAGTGCACTATTAGAAAGATCTACTATTAGAAAACGAAAGGCTTTGTTGTTGGATAAGCTTAGTGAAAAGATAAACACTTAAAGAAATAATGGCATACATCACTCAGTTGCACTATTTTGAGGTTACCTTGGTAATGCAGAGCTTTAAATATTTTTGTCTCCGACACAACAGCTTGTTAATGAATTCATTCCTTTAGATGTTTCTTTCCTTTAGATATTCAATGTCAAATGTGAAAGTTTTATGTTGTAGAAGATAAAACACATTTTTCCTTCCTCAAAAGAATTTTTATTTTTTGATGTTGCAAACTGTGTCTTAAAAAGATATTATGAAGGTCACATCTGGAGATGGACAAAGATCTTTCACTTTAGCCTTACTCAAAGACTGGATGGTTGACTTGGGCTCCATAGACTCCGAACTTGACTCAAATTTTAGCTCTGAGGACTTGATTCACACTCGGCTTTGTAAACTCAATCCAGATGTTGTTTTTTCACTCTTTCTCTCACTGCACTGAACACTACACTTTACTTTATTAAATTCAGCATGCATGTTTAATATTTAACAAAGGCTTTTCTTGCATTTCCACTTCCATTATGCATTTACATTTAATAGTTTATGAAATAACCTCGATACTACTGACCGCAAAGATCTGAAATGGGGTTAATAACACTTATAAGGGGTTGTGTAATTAACAAGAAACTTCTGTGTGAACAACTTTTATTGGTCTCTGCAACATGTCATTTGTTTTCATTCATTTGTATTCCTCCTGTCTGCGGATAATTATTTGTTGTTGAAAGAAGTGGAAGAGCTGCATCAACTTATTGATTCGCTGGGTATAAGTAAGCAATTTAATTAGATCTAATTTCTTTCCCTTTTCAGAAAGGATAAAGGGTAACTGCTCAAGCACAAGGACATTTCTAAAATTAAGGTTTAACCAAACATTTAATGAAAATGAATGATTTGTATAAAATATATGTTTGCCCACGTCACTTACTTTGACCAAAATCTATGTTTGTTTTGATAAAAAATAGTAACAGTTTTTAGGCTAATTTTAACCACATCTGGAAATGGTAATGGAGCTGCTATCAACAGAAAAAAAACAAACATATTTTTTCTATTGTTTATTTATGATTTTAGTGCAATAGTTTCAGTTTTGGAATAGAAAAAGCAATCTAGCATCAAGATTCTGCTATTAGCTATACAAGATTCATGGGTCCATATAGGAACACCACCCAAGCACTTTGGCGAAGAGTTGTCCAATGTTTAGCCAGAAATATTTAAAATCTCAGAAGGTTATTCATGTATGAATAGAACAACTGGGTATGGTAAATTACAGCAACAGCAAGGTATGTGTATATATTTTGTGGGCATGCATCATATTGAAATGCATGGATAAAAAATATAATCAATAAGCAGACATTTTATGAAAATATTTTTAATTCATTGCCGTTTAAAATTTTAAAGTGATTTCCAAGCTGAAAAAAACAATAGAATAAATGCATCAATAATATAAGGCCTTCATGACTGTGAGTGTGTAAACTTCAAAGTACAGTAGTAGTAGTACGATACCTCTCTGCTCAAAAATTATACACTCATGACCTAAAACATTTGGATCATATATGTTTATATATCAGTAACAATACATAATTCAAACTATGCTTACATGAAAGTGAAATTATTCAAGCATACATAATTATTTGTATTTCTGAACTGGGAATTGGGGAAACAAAATAAAATTACATTATATAATCTCCAGAAGGTATTAAGGAGATTTTGTGCACATTTAGTACCAAATAATAAATTCCAAAATAAGTGTCTTACACCAGGACTGCATCCCCTCAGCCAGCAATTTACAGATAATAGTGACAATATAGAAATATAGAAAGCACTCAAGAGGAATTTAAATGAGACATCTGCATAGAAGCATTTCAATAAGACGTAGCTAATGGAGAAAACAAACGCGCAGTGAGTAAAAGACAATGATGGGAAAAGGGGATTGTTGAGTTTTGCTGTAGGGGAGCTTGGGGGGGTTTCCTTGATCAGGAAGGATTTTCTGTCAGAGAGACTTTTTAATGGCTTTACGAGACCTGTGCATGAGAAGAAACTTAATGACAAACTAGGTATTTTTAAATATGCTTCCCTTCCTAAACGAATTGATTTATAAATAGTCTGTCGAGATAGAAACGTATAAGCAAAAAATAAACTCATATTCTAACTTTTACGCTTATGTTTTGCCAGATGGACAATAATGTCAGTGGTTTTGTTTTGCAGCTCTACATGGCTGTCATTGTAATGTATGGGCAGGACAAGCTTCAGTTTAAATCTTTTGTTCAAAGAGACGGTAATTTTAACGAAAACATATGTTTTGATGTTTGGTCTGTAATTGCATATTATGTAAACTTGAACAAACAGTATCGTAAGCACTAGTAAGAGACACTAACAATGGCCCATCAGAGTAAATTTACTTTAAAGCATTACGGTTTTGCACAGCAGTCCCTGTTTCACAGCTGGGTTAGATATTGGGCTGGGCTGTGAGACAAGAAGAGACAAAACAAAAGAGAGTTAGGATGGGAAGCTATGATCCAAAGAGCAGAGTGGGACTTGTGAAGGAGGTCGGCTTCCACACTGACCAGCTGCTTTTAGCTTACTCTGGAGAAGTTTGACACAAGTCAGTGGTGATGTTGGTTATGTATATGAGGGACCAGCATGCTTTTAATGTTACAGCACACAGTTCGATTTGTTTAGATGCTCATTTCCTAATTTAAGTCAGGCTTAACATCAAGTGAAGCACAACAAATGTGTGTAAATATAAAATTTTCACAATTTTGCGTGGTTGTATCAGTAGCAGATAAGAATCACATTTACTGTATTTACATATAATTTATCATTTGAATAATTCAGTCACTGCGACTTTTGGGCTCTTTCAGGGAAATCCTGCTCACCCAGTAGTAAACATGACGTATATTGACTGATGAAAGTGCTTTACATAGGCAGGGTATTCTAATGTGCACAAAGGTTGGTTCTTCCAAAGCGGATGGGATCATTTGTTGTTGTGTGAAGTCCAAAGCAAGAAGGTAGATTTTGGTAAGTTTAGTTTTATCAGTGACGTTTACATTTTTTTGTGCATTTATTGGATACTTGTTCATTTTATCCAGGTTTTCATTTGTATGTATTTTGTTTTTGCTTTTTCCCCAACTATACATGTTTCAGAAAAAGACATGAGTAAAAGCATAGTCATTATTTAAAAACTGCAGTTTTTAAGTAATTATTCCAATTATTAATGGTACAATGCTATCAATACTGACCCTGCGATATGGGAAAGCTACTGTAGAAAACGCAAAGCAGTTCTGAAACTTCCTTTGAAATGATCAAAGACCTAACAATGCTAAAATGATGAGAAAAATAGAAATAAAGTAAGAAATATGCAAATGTTTGAATTCTTACTTGAAGCTCCATTTTAATCGCCTCTGGGCAGTAAATCAACTAATGGCGTCATTTCTGACCTTGAACACTGCCAATCTAAATTCATTGACATCGATGGATCCTTGAGTCAAGCAGCCTTTTACAAGACCAATTAAAAACTGACCTGACTCTCCACACGCTGAAGATGCAATGTCAAGTTGCAACAAATAAGAACACTTTGTAATCAAAGTTGATATGAGAGAAGACTGCTTTTATTTTTCACTCACCGTTGATTTTGCACAAGTTAGTGAGACAGGTTTCAAAATACACAAACCTTAATTTATATCTAAGACAGTGATCATATTTAAAGACCTAAAAAGAAAATTTGAACATTTGTCATGTAGTTAAATTCTGCTAAGGCTTACAGTCAAAGCTGTAATTATGTTTGCATCAGATAATCATCTTATTAAGCACAGCATTTAGAAAACAGACAATACTAATACTTACAGAGTTTGACACCGCGTCCCTGAATCCTTGTAATTAGATGACCATGTAGATACACAATGTGTCAGAGCAACAAGCTAAGCTCATTATAAAACTAAAACTAAGGACCTTGTTAAATTCTTAGTTTCTTTTCAGCATCCAATAAGATAACAATTGTTGTGGAAATATGAGGCAGTATAAGGACAGCTAGAACAGAAGAGCAGATCGTCTGCTTTTGCTTGTTTGCTAAACTTTAAATTTTCACATCTACAAATTATTATTTGTTGTTTTCAGACAAAGATAACTTGAGTATATATAAAATGATGTTTTAGCAAGGGGAAATAAAGCAATCCAAAGCAGCCTTTGCTGTATGTGGAAAAGGTGATTCCTTTATAAACAACATAACTTGTGCCACCTTTTAATGCAATAACCACTATGAAATCACATAATGCCATTTTCTTGACAGTCTTTTTTCAAATAAAAAATGAAATCATACATTGAAATGTGAATTTTTAATTTACACATTTACATTGTAATATAATGCATATTCTTAATTGGATAACTTGCACAGATTCTTTTACTGTTTGAATTTCTGTTGGTACTTCACTTTGAAAGTTGGGTCGAAGCTAAGGTGTTGCTGGATGAAATTCTGATAGAACTACCTAGTAATTAAAATAGTTGGATATGCATACATCATTTCCGTGCCTGAAACGCCCAGCGCTTAATCATCAGGATAGAAGCCAGGTCAACTTCTAATTAGGATCTGTGGAGTGATGTTTGATCTTTTATTATCCCAGAATAATTTGATTGCTTCTGACTTTCTGCGAATGTCAAACTTTGAATGTGCATATTACTAAAAGGGGTCTTGCCTGGTAAACCTTACGCCTTCACCTGGAGGCCAACCAAATTATAAAAGGCATTCAGAGAATTTTCTGTCCTTTTCCAGTTTATTTCTTTCCAGAAGAAGGATTTTGTACCTGTTCTTATAAATAACTTATATTTTTAAAATGTTTCTTTTTTTAAGCAATACCAATGGATTACCTACTATTAAAGCAAATATTAGTAAAGTCTTTCCTGGTTTTTTTAAACAGGGCAGTGACTTTTTAGCATTAATTTCTTCAAACTGGTTTGTTTTGACAGGCTCCAACAAAGTGCAGGGACTCTAAAAACTCATTTCAGTCTGTAAAGCTCACTGAAATGCAAAGGATTTTAGAAAATCCTTTGTTAATTTACTAACCTGGAAATGTTCCTGATTAATGTTTAGTCTACCCTAAAATGTCAACAGGAAGAACAGATTTTTTAAAATAATTTTTAGGTTGACAGGTTAAACGATGTATCTTTCCGATCAAATAAGCTGGCCAGACTAATCCTGACTAATGCATAATTTGCTCACTGTTGATCAGAAAAACTACAGTCATTTCAAAAGTTTACTTTCTGATGGCGGAATGTAACACACTTGTATCCTAGCTACAACATTTTTGTTATTGTTTTTGCAGGATTTTACTTTAATAAATCGCTCCATGGACTTTAGAACCTTTATTTTAAATTCTACCACTAATTTAAGGGCTTTAAACGAGAAGGTTGCACCTACAATATATGTCCAAACCAGTGACTATGAACTGAACTGATCGCATATATAGAATATAAAAATACCTTATATATATCATTATTATGTATATGGGATGGCATAGGGATATAAGGACTGAACCTGTTCACCTCTCTAAGGAGCTCAGCTCATTATTGGAAGCAGAAAAGAATGCACATATGCCTCATGGTGTTGGCAACTGTCTTACACAACTGATTTATTAGAGATTAGTGTAAAAAGATATGGACAATTAACTTTTAAAAATTAGAAATAACAACCTAGTTGCATGTTTATGAATATTCTCCCAGTTTTGCATCCTCTAAAGAGTTTTTTTTCCAGAATTGTCCTGTACTTAGATACGTCTAACCTTCCAGAAGTTCTTACCAACGTCACAAAAAAATATATATAAAAAATCACTACACCATGGTGCTGCCATGGTGTAGTGATTTTGAGTCTTTCTTTAAAAAGCCTCTAACGCTCTCACATAAGTATATTCAGTCATTATCCCATTCATCATAACTCACCAGTTACATGACAAATCATTACCTCCTGCCACTGTTAGGTTATTTCTGAAGGCAACTGCTTATGCTGGACTTTATTTAGAGGTATGGTAATAAAGTAAGTGGAACAGAAATGCATATCACAATTTGTGGTTGTAATGTTACAAAATGCATTTAAAACATTGGCTTGATTTTATTGCCAAGAAGATCCAATGTATTAATCTGACCTTGTGCCTTGTTGTTTCTTGTTACTTTTTCCTGAGTTCAGACTAAAATAAGAACATATTTTTTTCTGCTGTGAAATCTGAAAATCTCTTTCCGCTAAAACATAATCTTTCTGTAATACATATAGATGTACGGCAGTTAGTTTTTTTAAAGATAGCATTTTAACATTAGATATAAATAACCTCAGTTATGACACAGTTTGATAATTTTATTTATGCGTGTACAACATAATCCATTCATCCATCTGTCTGTTTGTTCATCCATCCATCTCAAAAGTTGCTTAGCCAATTTTATATCATTTATTTTTCTTCCTAATTTGCAGATTCTGAGAAACCAAAAATTACCTTTATGCATATATGAACAAATACTTAAAATGTTTTTTCTGAACATATTTTAAAACCATATCAGACCTAAAACTTTACCCGTCTAATGGAAATGACTAGTTTTCTATTGTCATACATTAACTACATTGATGTAACCAAATTATTAAGGATTTATAGAGTCATTGCTTAGCACACTTTACAAAAATGTGCAATGCCTCATTTTTTAACACTTTACAGAAATGATCAGTATAATATAAAGTTAGCTTAGAATGCCTCACAGTTTTGAGTGAAACTATATGAACCTCACATTAAAGGAAGTGTTTGAGTTTGCACTCCAACATGCTCTTTGATAGCAACAACACAAACTCATAGTTTTGGTTTGATCCTTTATAAATACAGATCAAGTATTGTTTAGCTGTCTTTTATGGCTGAGTACCTTTCCACAGTAAAGTAGCTTTAAAGAGTCTTCCAAAACCTTTCAGGTTCCCATTGGGAGTCATTATTTTGTTCTGAGGTGTGGCAGAATAAAGCACTGAGATGTGTTGCTTTGAATGACTCGGCAACGTTCACTCGACCTGTAATAGAAATGTAAAAAAATGATAGCTATTCAAGACATTTTTAAATTTGACCTCCTGCAGATCACCATTGAAAGAGCAAGTGACTGATTGATTCCTGAGGGACAAAGGGAATGCCAGTGACAGATGGAGAACTGGTAACTTATTTATCCTCTTTAGGCTCGACTCTGCAGGCTCCCCGACTGGAGTAATGACTCTGCCCGGGGAGCCCTCTTGTCTTCAGGTCCTTGTAGGGCTGGATTTCTGGCCTTTGATCACTTCACAGACGCCTCCTGGAGCATAACAAATTACTCTGATGCAACTTTGTACCAAGGTTCTCAATTATTATGTTAGTGCGAATAAATTAGAAATATTAAATAAGAATGCGACAAGAAGAAAAGTGCTTTCATTTACACCTTGCACAAAATCTTAAACTGAAAAAGGTGACAATTAGACACAGTGAACAACATTTAGACAAACTGAACATATTCAGTGTATTAAATAGTCCACTAAAAGGCATTTGTAGCCGAGCTGAGTACAGCAATCTAAAAAACAGAATATTGACATTTTATGTTTCTACTCCTGTGTGTCACATTACAACTTGCCTAACTCAAGGATGTATTGTCTTGTCTGTTTTTTTTTATTCAGGCAATTGCCAAGTGGTTTTATTTCCATGAGAATATGAGCCTGTGTGTGTTTTGAAGACAGAACATAACTTTATCCACAATTTCACAGGTGAAAATATCTTAGCTTAATCTGTTTTTTCCCCACGTTTCTCCTTTTTTTTCTTCCCAAAAATCTAATTTATTTTCCACTAACAGTTTCCTGCTACTGTATATTTTATCACTCAAAGAACAGTACAGTTAAAGTGCCTTGCAAAAAAAAATTCATACCGCTTCAACTTTTGCATACTTTGTCACATTAAAATGACAGACTTGGATGTATGAAGTGGAAAGAAATGCATTGCCACAAAGTGCACTCACAAGTGACATGATTAGTAATTTACCAATGTGTAATTTAGCATCAACATTATTATAGCTGCTATGTGAAGACTTCAGAGACTTGTTAAAGAATTGTGTAATGAAAATATCATCTTAAATTGTGGAGAAGTTGGAAAACAATATTCCAAAAAATTGGTCAACATTTTCTCAAAAAGAGAAAAGAGAAGGGCACAAAATATAGCTGTAGCTGAATGTAGCTATCCATCTAATGCCTGGTTGAGAATAAATATGCTGATTTTTGACTTGATTTTCCCTTGCCGACAATCTTAATGATGCTAGGAGTGTCACAGTGGCTCAAAACTTAATCTTAGGTTAAGTTTAGGAGATATTTCTGCTCTGTGTGGTGTGTTAAGAATGATCGAGTCCATTTGGAAGGACGTGGAGTGTTCCTGGAGGAAAAATAAGCATGTAGTCGGGTGAATGTGACGTAAAGCCAAAGAAAGTGAAGTGATGGAAACACAGAGGGAAATCAAAACTACAGGCAAAACTGTCAGAATGTCTAGTGAACAGTATGTTAACTGGACTTTCTGTTTTGTGTTTTTTTTAAATCTGTTAAAAACTGACCACAAAGTATCGTCATTGCTTCTTTGTCGGCCATGTTTATTTACTCTGAATTCATCTTTGATCTCTGGCGAGATTCTCCATCTGACATCTAAATGTTTGTGAGTAAAATCAGTCGGTGTGATGTGTTGAATTCGTTGTGTGGCTTTACACCACACACTGTAGGACCTGTTTATATCTATGATTTTCTTTTTTTTTTTTTTTTGCTCAACCAAGAATTTTAATCCTGTGTGGTTCAGATTATGTGTGAACCACACAGAACCTGTTGGAAAAGAAAAGCATTGATCAGAGAAGCAGCCAAGTGGCCAATGGCAACTCTGGGAGAGCAGCCAAGATTCACGACTCAATTTGGAGAAATTTTTGTCAGAGTAACCACTTGTCTTACAATCTACAAATTTAGGGAGATGGCAAACATATGAAAGAAAATGCTCTGATCAGATGAGATTAAAGCAGAACTTTTGTGCAGAAATGAAAAACATTCAGTTTGGTAGATGCAAGAACTTAACATGCATCTCCCAACAGCAAACATGGTGGAGGCACCATCAGACTGTGGGATCATTTTCTCATTAGTACTAAAAAGATGGTTAAAACATATAGGAATGGATGGATGGAACTAAATACAGGATTATTAATAGTTTTGGTAGATAATTTGGGTCTTTTATTAAAAAGCCAATAAAATATAATAAAAAAAAAAAATCTGTTATGTCAAGCAAAGAAGTGATTTACACACTTCCTCCCTTTGGGTATGAATTTAGACAGTTGGCATGAACGCACCATTGAATTCGAAAACTATTTTCAGAATAATATATATATATATATATATATATATC
>CAEGAE010054644.1:0-103989 GCA_903067095.1 Girardinus metallicus
GAGGGGGGGGGGAGGGGAGGGGGGGGGGGGGGGGGGGGGCGGGGTAGGGGGGGGGGGGGGGGGGGGGGGGGGGAGGGGACGGGGGGGGGGGGGGGGGGGGGGGGGGGGATGTAGAATACAGTAGGTAAAAAAACAAAACAAAACGGGAGGCTTGACAGGTATGGGGATAACACAGGAATGATGATGGCCCGTGAAATCGTTTTGAGAGGAATACTTGTGAATTTCAATAGAAAACGTAATAAGTAAGGAACAACTAATAGAACAGTTAGAAAACAGCTATTGATACCATTTATGTTTAAAAATGACTAGACACATCTCGGGAGTTGTATCCAAAATGTGGACATTTTCAACATAGGAAATGATTGCAAAAAGAATGTTAGGGTTGTGTAGTTAAAGTTTGCTGTTAGTAATTACTTCAAGTGAACTTATTGCACTACCTCTCCGTCAAGGTATCCATGCTTTGTTATGTTAAATTAGTTTGTATTTTGTATGGTAAACTTATTGTCAGTAAGTTGGTTTTCATAGAATTAAGAGTAAATCATGTATTTTATGTCATTTGCTTGTACTGGTGGGGTTTGTAACTGAAAGAAGAAAAACAGTGGGCGGTGAAATGTCTGAGTGGCCGGTAAAAAATTTAAATTTCCACCCCTGTTTGTAATGAACCATGTGCCTGATAACACAATGTCAGGCAAATGGACAGAAAATTGAGATTATTACATTTTTCAGAGCTTCGTGCTACACAAACATAACTGTCCTTATAACTATGAAGAGTTTCATATATTAATAAACTCCCAAAAGCATAAATATTTCAAACCTGGTGAAGCCGACAGTGTCTCATTGATTACTCTGTGCATTTTCAATGTACCATAGAAGAAAGAAACTTTTGAAATTGATTCATGTTCAATAAACAAATCCCACTCTTCTGGAGTGAGACTCAAGCTTTTGGTTTATATTTTGCTCTTGGTTCTCCTAATGTAACTGGACCAAAATCATATGTGTACTGAATTGCAGTTAGTGTGTCCTAACACTAATAATGTTTAGTTATGCTATGCTAACCATGATTATCATTATGTGTTTTCCTGGTTTTGATAACTGGCAACACTAAATTGCCAGTTATCTTTTTGAAACTAGCATAACGTTACAAAAAGATTACAGTTAATATGTTTTTAAATATTTATTGAAAAAATATATTACGCAATATGCAAAGCATGTGTTTTTTATCAATGCAGGTTCTAGTCTTATTAAACAACTGAACAAGAAATGGCTGAACACCGACTGTTTATGTCATAGCAACGAAGCTATTGACAAGGATCAGAAAAGATATTATCCTAAAAACTAACATTTTCAATGGACGTCAAGAAAATCACATAACTTTATGTTCGGATTCAGCTTGTCTTCAACATTATAAAAAAAGTACCAAGGTCAGAAGATTGCCTTGATGGCTCAGTGAGACAATTCTGCTCAAAGTTTGCTGCAAATTATTATTAAAACTCCATAAAAGAAATTCAAAGAACATCAGAAGCAGGATAAATCTGGAATCTGGAGTGGGTTTTTGGCACATGATGCAGATTGTTCACTGAATCAGATAAAGCTGCACTAGGTAAGGCCAAGGACAACAGCTGGATGAAATGGCAGAAAAGCAGCTGAAGCAGTAGAATCACCATGTGTTTGGCTTCATCTTCCACTGACTGAGAGTAATACAAAAACTCCTTAGAAATGTCTTTGTTTAGAGGCAGCAAAATGTTGCACATCTCTGAGAAAATAATCTTTAGTTGATATAAGCAAAATATTTCAAAGTTCTTGCAGGGGAAACAAAAGATGTCAAGGGAAAAGAAACTCAAAAGAACTGCAGAACAGAATTTTATCAAAAATAATTGTGCCGCAATTGACAAGACCAAAGACCATGAATTCATCAATCAACTGATTTAATAATGTTAAATTTCTGGTCTTGTATTTGAGCCAGGTTAAACAGAGACCTCTTGCAAACGTGCACATTTATGTAAGATGATTGATTATGTAATGGTGTCCATTGTGAGTTCTTATTCCAGTCAAGCTCAGTTTTGATTTGTATGTCTGCCATTACAGACATACAAATCAATGCTAATTGTTAGTAGTGAATTGAATTTTTAATAAATAGCAATCTTGCTGACAAACATTAGTAAGATTTCTTTAGCCATCCTACTCAAGTTGTGATAGTTAAATAACAAAATACTGCAACATTTGTGCATAAAGTCATGTTTAATTTAAATTATCTTTGTTGTTCTTTTAGTGACTCGCCTTGAAACATTCAAGGAGGGCAAAACGACATCCTTAGTTGTCTGTGGTTATATGGTGATAATGTCACAGGATCTACTTAATTAACTCTGCTTCTGAGGGCTACATTGCTAAAGAAGCATTAAAGTTGCACTTGATCATTGACAAATGATTACAGCCAGATTTTATTGCTGAGAAAGCAAAATGATACATTTAGATAGAAATTCCTGAATAAAAGGTGAATTGCGGAAAACAATAGCTGAAGCCTCCAAACTCGAGAGACCACCCAACACCTGAAAAGTTAAACATGTATCTATGGATGTATCTATCCATCTGAATAATTAAGGGGGTGTCTTTATATCCCTCCCTCATTATAGTTATGGCCCTACCAGACAGCACTTAGCTTAACTCGATTTTGTCTGACGCCAGCAGTCTGGAATCTATTACCAGTCCATCCTATATGGTCATAAATGGGAGAGGAGAGCTCATCCTTGAACTGTATCAATGCATCAGAGCTGCGTCTAAATCCGGAAGATCAGAAACAAATCAGAAACATGAAATATTCTTAGAATTTACAAACCCACTTAATGTGTTGAATGTTTAGATTTTACTATCCTCAGCTAGAGGCTGCCCTTTCCATGCTGATAATATAACAGCAGCTTCCTCTGCTGTCATGGGACGAATATTCCTAAAGCCGAAATGTTTGTGGTGCAGAGCTTGGCTGGACAAAAAAAGACATGGTGGATCTGCGGTGGTGGTGCGCAGTGGCATCAGGTTTCAGCACTGCTTATAGCTCCTATGAAAGGCAAGAACAATAGCTGCAGCTTTACGCTCAGCTGTTGGTTTTAATGCCTCATACCGCATGTTGGACTGTGTTTCTGTGCACCTACAGCACAAGCCGTGCTCTCTATCATCACTCAGATCCTCACAGAGCTAACACTCATTCCTCTGCTCTACAGGGGACTTTAAAGACTAGTGCTTGAAACAAGCTGGCTCCCACAGAGACAGGTTTATTCAAGAGACTTTAAGGAGAATATTACATGTTACACAGACTGCACATCAGGGATCAGTCCACTTACCTGTTGGAGGTCCAGACCCCCCTGGGTGACTGAATAGAGAGGGTGGGGGGCGAATTCTGATGCGTCAAAAACCTAAAAAGACACAGAAACAAACGAGTGAGGCAAAACGAGATCTCAATGCCATACTAAAGTATTCACACAAGTAGAATTTTGCTACATTTTGTAATGTTCTATTTTGCTGGAATATTGGTTTTTTTGCAAAATGCAAACAGGTCTTGACATCTTTTTTTTTTCTTGCTGCTCTTCCATTAAGGCCAGAATAGTTGAGTGCATGGCTGATGGTTGTTCTGTCAGTTTTCTTCCACCCGAGCTGTGGATTTCTGCAGCTCCTCTGCAGTTAACATGATTGTTTTGGCTGCTTCTCTGGGTTAATGTCCTTTTTTTTGTTTAGGTGGAAGACAGTTTTCCCTATTAAAATTTATTTATTTATTAAAAAGTTATGTCGTATGTTTAATATTTTCTGATGATGGATTAAATAGTGTTCAGTAAAGAAAGTAAAGCTTGTAATGTTCAAGAAACGGATCCAGTTTTAATCTGCTCCAAAGATTTCCCCTGACCTGCCTGCTATGTTTCTTGGTCTTCATTATGCTGCTTGTTCTCTAATACTATCTAAAGCAGCTGTAATTCACTGAGATTTAATTTTGGACTCTGTTTACCAATTAGGTGACCGCTGAAGGCTTTTGATTCTATTGGGGTGTAAGGGTGAAAGGGACTAAAAACACAAACTTTCTGCACATTTATTTTTGAAACCCATATACATTTTTTCTTCCACTTTACAGTTGTGTGCTACTTTGTTTTGGTCTAACACATTAAATCCCATTGTAGCACATTAAGCTTTCTGGATCGAACTTCACAAAAAGCAAAGAAGTTCAGAGGAATAAATACTTTTGGAGTCCAATGTATAGGTTACCATATTGTCATGCCTGCAACGCTCTGCAAATATTTTAGCTTAAAGTGCAAGTGGGTGGAAGTAAATTTGTGCATACTAGCCACAAGTTTGAGAACTACATATGATGTGAGGATAATAAACAGAAGCTTAAAATGTTTAGTTTATTTTTAGCTGTTGCCACAGATCAAATTTGGTCTGCTATAGCCTCTCAAGCCTGCATTTCTGACACTTTTACACACGTAACAGGCTTATGGGCTATGAGTCATTCCATAGACCCTTTCCCACCCTATTTCAATTCCCTCACAGATTTATGCATCCTTATCACGGCACAGCTTTCATTAAAGCCTCCTCTCGGTGACCGGCCCCATGCCCCGGGTTTAATTTTATTGCCTATTATGAGGAATATCAAAAACACAGAGCCATTCTGTAAATTGACTCGAGTCTGAAGCAGCACAAACAGTGACAGAACTGCTGACAGCTATGCAGAATATCGGGCTGCTGCTACAGCCAGAGGAGACGGCAGGCCTCCAGCCTCTCTTGCTAATCTTATGATTCGCTCCATGGGGAGGGAACTGGGGGAAGGTGGTCTGAGGGTATCTGCCCCTTCTCAAACAACAACATCTTTAGAGCTCCAGTAATTTTACACACGCAAAATCCACTCAGGCTCCCACCAGTGACCTTCAATAGGATTCTTGTCTTTACAGCAGGGGTAGTAAAAAAAAAAACAGATGAAAAAGAAAAAATTGGACCATGCAAGTGCCACCTCCAATGACTCTGCAGGAACTTTAAGAAGAACTCAGCCTGGTCATTGCCTTCCTACACAATTCCACTCGATTCTTATCCCATTGAATTCAATGGGATTTTGCCCATTGAATTCAATTTCTCTGCTTGAATTTCAATTGGGCAAATCCCCAACCAGAAGGAGGAGTTGTGAACAATGACGTTGATTTTCTGTGTTGTTTTAGGATTGCAGTATGCCATGGCAGCAGGCGAAGTGAACGAAGCCATTCAGTCTATGTTGGCCACGCTTCCAAATGTCGAATTAACATTAACGACCGCTTCGTTCAACTCAGCACTTCTTTCTTCGCAGTGGGGGATGGCTGTTTGCAGCACATGCAATTTCCAGTAAGCTTCATAGCATCAAACTGGCACATTATATATGTCACAGCCAAGTGTTAGCGGCTAGGTACAATTTAAAACTTCATCAGAGTTCGCACCTCCAGCAAGCTATCGTTTCTCAATAGTTAAAGATCCAGACCCTCAGTACTAGAAATACTTTCCATGCCCTATTA
Source organism: Girardinus metallicus (assembly GCA_903067095.1). Lineage (NCBI taxonomy): Eukaryota > Metazoa > Chordata > Actinopteri > Cyprinodontiformes > Poeciliidae > Girardinus > Girardinus metallicus. Next base: position 5,514 of record CAEGAE010054644.1, read on the forward strand.
CGCCACCATTTATCTATCTATCCAAAAACAGTATAACAGTATAAACAGTAAATTACTATTCTGCTTCATTAATATCATTGGCCCTCCTCTAACCGTTTGTCATTCTGCTCCGTTTTACTGCTACAAACAACCCTGACCCTACATTGATACATCACAACAATCCACCATGAGACTTATTGTATTTGTATTTTTTTCTGATATAATAAAATAAGAAAAATAATGTTGAAACGCAGAATTTTATTTCCAAGTAGTTATCCTGGATTTCCACAGTAATAAGCAGATAATTTACTAAACAATAAACAAATACCAAGAAAGACAAAAAGATGCCATAACTTTTTAAAGTATAAAAATAACAGGGATAAGTTGTTGAGATTTCTTTCGTCTTCCCTTCTATCTTTACTTCTTTCTTTCTTTCTTTCTTCCTTCCTTTCTTTCTTTCTTTCTTCTTCCTTAAAAGTGTAGTGTACATAACTGCAAATGGAACTTAAAATAGAAATAACTTATGCCACATAGATGAAAACACTTAAGCTGATTTATGGTGGCAGTTATTTTAGTTCCCTGTCCTCTGTAGTTTTTTTGTAGCAGACATTTGTTGGTGTGTTGGTGGACAACTTGAAAAGTCAACTAATAACTTACTGGTAATCTTCTAGTCATTCTAGTCAATCTTCTCTGTCATGATGAGGACATTTTTCATTTTGGTGAAATATTTTGATAACAAGAAACTCAACATATTTTAATTAAATTAAAATATGTTAATTTAATTAAACTTATTAGAAGAAACAAGTCTCCTTATTATTTATTTTAACTATGACTCCTAACCTCTTAAAATCAAATCCAACAGAAGTAATCATTTAAATGTCAAATTTATTTTACTGATAATTATATTTCCTTCTGCATTATTTCCACTATTCAGGAATTATTCGGCTCACACTTTTTGTAAAACTACAGTCTGAAGCCATCCTAAAACCAGTTTTAATATTTCAATTTCTTACCTGGTTCCCTGCAATAAGGAGAGCAGCTGGTGAGGGACTCGGTCGATAGGGGATGGTGGCACCTTTAGGTGGAGACTGAGGAGAGAAAACAAATAATCAGAGGCTGAAACGTTTACCAAAGGGAATATATAGTTATACTCTAAACATGAACCTCATTAAATCAGTGATGATTAAAATAATAATTCTAAAAGAATAAAATAAAGACAAGCCTTAAAATATTAGCAAAACATCTGTCTTTGCCGTATTTGTTTTTATTTATTTATTTTTTCCATTTTACATAGACTATGTACAAATACATCTAAAATTATATAATTTAGATAAGTGTATTTATTTCATTAATTCAATTCAGAAAGTTCATGATTATGGCTTACAGCAGTTGAAACCTCAAAATTTAATTTGTTTTTGAGCTCCTCATGCATCCCTCTTGATTTTACTTTCCAACAGGACTTGGCAACTTGAATCTTTGTCTGAGTTTCACTTTTTGAACAAAATCAGCAAAAATTAATTTGTCATAAACTACAACAATAAATGTTATATGTTGATAATAGTTGTGTTTTATTATGTGACACACACCGAGATTGTGTACAGGCATGGATTAAGCCTCCCCTGACACAGAGTTATTTCAAGATAAAATTATTCAAACGCTGATAAGAAAAGGAGATTACAAAGCGTGCATGATAGTTTACATCTTATAAGGCCTCTGCAGTGTTGATGATGCGCCTTTGAGTTGAAAATGTAGAACAGTCATAAAATCTTTGTATAACTTTGCATAATTTAAATCTTAGGAGCCAAAAGCAAGATGCCGCTGGAACAGAATCCTAATGAAAGTTACAAGCCTTTGAAGAAAACTGGTTCAAACTAGCAATTAGTCAGCCACGTCCAGCTGCAGCGCTAAAACAAAAAGTCGCTTGTGCACTTCCATTAATACACATTGAGAAAACCGGGCTCAGGGTTGTTGTTTTTTATCTCTTTTTCTGCCCTGTCAATTTTCTCAAGAGAGATGTTGTCTATAAAGGTGTACAGAATGTGCTGCTGGCCACTTTATTTTCTGTGTGCAAACTTCTGTCTTTCAGGAGATAGAGCTTTGAGCTCAGAGCCAGACCTCCCCCCTCCATGTAAAGTCCTGTTTTCAGTACAACAAGTCCTAACATTAAAGAAGCTTGCTCTTTTGTAACTCTGTGACCCCCACTACACAATGACTCTCAGTGTGGCTGCGCCAGCTTCAATGCAGCACACTCATAGGAATATTACATAACAAAGAGGTCATGCAACCAATGAGAAATATGTGAACTACCGCAGCAGCGGAGCTGGAAGCTGTGGGGTGAAACTCTAACCTGCATGTCAACAGCAGTCATTACCTTCCCACTGCTGCAGCAGGAAGACTTCCACAAATATCAGCAAAGAGAGGAATAGTGTGCCTCCTACCTCCAAGATTACTGTGCAGATGAGCTTGACACACTGGATTACTGAGTCCTGATTCCCAGATATCGTAACCCCTCGCTCAGTAGAGTTGGGCAGCAAATCCCCTGCCACCTGTATCTGAGCTCCTGTGCTCTGTAAATGTTACAAGATACAAAGATCAATTTGATTGAGGAGATAAGGCCATTCACAATCATGCTGCCGTGACGCTTCACTTTGCTTCGACTGGATTCGATAACAATAAGTTTCTTAACCTACCCAGAAGGAGACCAGCAGCAAAGGTCGTTAATAAACATTTGTTTTTTTTTGTTTTTTTTTGGCATTTACTGAATGGTCTTTCTACTTTCCAAGAATTCTTCATTTATACAAAAAAAAAAAAAAATTAAAAGCAACATTTAAAAGCTAAACACTTTGCTAAAAAAACAAACCCATTTGCAATAATACAAAACTTATATACTAAAATAAAACATGTAAATTTAAAAAGAAAATCCAAATTCAGACACATTAAAAGTGCAACCTCATTATCTTTTAGGTGTTTTTCTGACAGGTTTCTGTTTTATAAAATGCTGTGATTTTAAACAAGTTTATTTTATTCTATTTGCAAATACAACTCAGGCATAAACATTTTATGTGCATTGTGTAAAAATGCAAATGTAATCAGAGCTAAAAATGGGTCCAATGACATATGCACCAGTAATTAAATAATCAATAAAGCATTAATATATGCATGTGTGAGTATCTTCAAACATAGATGATTTTAGAGTCAATTCCACTAATAAGAGGCAGAATACTTGGATGCTTTTTCCCATCTCACTATTAGCCTTTGACACAATTACTCAAAGTTATTGTACTTGTAGAATTTAAGTTTGCAAATGCAAAGAGATAAAACCAAATTCATAAATGAGGACAGGACATTGATTTATAGATTATCCAACTTAATCAGGGGTTTGGAGTTGGGGAAGAACCTCAGTGGTCTGGGGTACCTAACTCTCAGACAACAGGGCAAAAAGTGCCATAATATACCCTGTAACCGCATTCATTCATTCATTCATTCATTCATTCATTCATTCATTCATTCATTCATTCATTCATTCATTCATTCATTCATTCGTTTGCTTTTCATTATGTTTTATGGAAACCTGGGTAGAAGCTGGACTTTTTTAATAGCTTACTTCTTCATTTGCATGGGACTCTATGCTCAAAGGACTTTAGCCAGGAAACTACGAAATGAAAAGGCAGGTCGCTCACCTCCAGCTACACCCTTCATCTCTCATTTCCAGAAGCAGATTTGCTTTTTTTATATTTCATATATTCTCTGAAATAGATTCATTTCTCACCTCTCTGATCTCCTTTATCTTTGTGCCTCCCTTCCCAATGAGTGAGCCGCACTGGCTGGCAGGGATGACCAACCGAAGAGTGACTGGTGGCTTGGAGCTTATGGTGCCATTGGCCACCAGTGCATTCAGATCCTATGGTGGGAGAGGAAACAAGATAGGGCAAAATAATTATTGGAATGTAGAAAACAAGAAGTGAGAGGAATATATTTCCTGTAGCAACCCTCAAACTATAGCTAAAGACTGTTGTATCCATGCTGGTTGAATCATAAATTGTCAGGTACAGGCGACATTCCCAGGAGGCTGGGAAGGAATCTAGCCTCTCTTCCTCACTCCTGTCTTTTGTCTTTAATGACATTTCAAACGTTTAATAAAACCGCAGGAATCTATACAACAGAGAAAGCTGTAGATTGTGGGGAAAATGTTCTACTCACTAATTGAAACAATTAGATTTTTTTTTCCATTATTATTCACCTGTTTATTGTGCTGAGACAGGCTGACAGCTAATAGCTTACTTTAAAGTCTGATAAAGCAGACTGCGAACCACCAACCGCCAACTCTAAATCCTATTGATCAATAGGCTCAATTGGTGAGCTGACAGCAATTCTTTAGAACCAGCAGTTATCCTTCTGCTTTCAGTCATCTAGACCAACTGCTAAAGGACATGCAACTCACAGTAAAAATTCAACAAATCCCTTTATCAAAAATTTATAATTTTCATTGCTTGATAAAAAAAAATAAAAAATATTTGGGCCAAATACCTTGTTAAAATTTGGAGTAAAAATGGAGAAGATACACCTGTCGGCCATCTATTATTAAATGACAAACAGGATATAAAACTGTAAAGTCTGGGAGTTTTTAATCTGTAGCTTTCAGCTAGTTGATGTGAATATTGTATCCGTAAAAAAACTACTTAATTCAGGTAAATAGAAATGAGTCTCTTATCAAGCACAGATTTATTTTTAACCTCTTATTTTCCAGCAGTATTGATTTGCTGGAAGGCGGTGCTTTTATTTGTGTTGCTCCTTCATGCTAGAAACATAACCTGTTCAAGTTGCCATGGTGATGCAGCATGGTAAAAGATGAACCACATATAGGGCTCTAAAAATCCAGAGTTGAGCCAAAGGTTATCTCAGCGAGCAACAAATTCTGCATTATTTCATGTATTCATACAGCAAATGAAAACATTAATATTTGTAGTGTCTTGCAAATGCACTCATCGGTCTTGGTAGAGTTGAGAGTGATACTGAATATCGTCACTTTACCTTAAAATAATGGTCTTCGTTATTTGTGTACCAGTTAAAAATGCAGCCTGAAACTGCATTTTTAGATATTTAGGTATCAAACCAATACAAAGTACATACAGGGCCAGTATCACATATAATAACACCTTTAGTTTTCATTATTTAACTCTGATATATCATTAACTTCTAACATTTAGGTGTTTTTATGTTGAGAAAGACACTTTCTATCAACACTGGCTTGTTTTCTTGTCACTCTTCTATGAAGACTAGATTAGAGTCTGCCTGACTGAGCTGGGAATTTCTGCAGCTTCTGCAGAGCAATCATGGTCCTCTTGACTTGTTTTGGTCTGGGTCTTGGTAGTTGAGGTAGTTGTGCTTTTCTTTCTATTTTCAGACAACAGATAGAACAGTTTTCCGAGACATATTTCAACATGCAGAGATTGTTTTATCACCTAACTCTGTTTTAAGCGTTACCCATGTCTAACCTTGGTCTTCATGATGTTGTTTTTTTTTTTCATTAACAAACCTCTGATGTACTGACAAAATGGCTTCATTTAATCTTCTGGGGGCATCATTGTAAAGGGAACTGAATCCAAATGCACTATGACCTTTATTTGTCCCATTTCACAATTAATTGTAACTTTGCATTGCTCTATCTCTAACATTATTAAAGGGAGTGGTTGTAACACATTGTTAACATTGCTTTATATTTTTCTACCTGAAACAAATAGGAGCATATTTATTAGTTATCTGAAGCTTGATTTCTATTTTAAAATGCATTGTTGTGGTAAAAAGGAAAGTTATAAAGCTTAAACTTTTTGCAGCTGCCCAGTATGAACAATTCAACCACGTCTATAACCTGGCTCTCGACATATCCTTTTTGCTGACAGTAAGCAGTTAACATGTTAAAGGTTATCTGATGAAATAGCCATCTAAAGTTAATATTTAAAAGTTACAATGTATAGAATTGGAAGAATGTTAATGTATGTATGCTTTCATTGCATTTGTAATTGAAAACTCATTAGTTATGCTGTGTACTATTTGAGTTAAATATTTCATTTAATGAAAAATTTTCCTCTTTCAACATTTGACATGTAAATGTACCACTTCACCTTCAAGATCCAAGCAAAAATTGATTTCTTCCCATCAGTGGTTGGTATTGGTGCCAGTTTTCTGTTAAAAGAGTTTAACTCAAGAGGGGAACAGCTATGGCTGTGCAGCCGGGAGGGATTTTACTCATGAAATAAATCGCACAATAATACTAATTACTGTGAACTTTAAGTTTAAAGGGATATTTTGATGAGCCTTTTGTGTCTCCGTGCTTCATGGCTATATTTAGTGAGGCGGATCGGGCTCTCTTGACGTCTTGTCTCATTAGAAGAGGAACACGCAGACTCTGGGCATCCTTTTCTTGATTTGATCTAAATATAATCACCACATCTAAATAGTCTCAAAAATTCCTATACTTTTTCAATGTGATGTTGAAACAAGGCTCTTAAAGCAAAGGCAGCAGTTCTCATAGGCACTTTTAATGTAAAGCTGGTCTCCACATATGCATTCCTTAAAGTGTAATTAACAAATCAACGTTTTTGCTAATAAACTGTCTAAAGAGGCTAACTAGGGTTCTATCATTTTGTGCAAATTTTGACATTTTTGTGTAAATTTGTTTAGTCCTGCAATAATTAGCGAAGTTACACTAAAGAGTGTTGTATTCCTGACCTGGGACATGTTGATTCTGGTCATTGAGTATTTGCATTTGCAAAAATATAGCTGAAACATTGTTAATCAACAACAAACTAAGAAGTAAATTAACTTGCACTGCTGTGATAGAGACAGAAAAAAAAGTGTAATAATCAGTTCAAATACAATCTGATTATTCCCTTTGTTTTTAATTAAAGGTGTCAGACATTCAATAACCCAATTCAATAACGGTGGAAACCGCACACAGTGGGTAGGCTAGCGCATTGCCATGGAAACTCAGGAGTTTCAGGGATGAAACGAGGTGAATGTGAAAGATCTTTAATGAAAACTGCACTGTGCTCCTGCAGTGAGTATTTTTACAGGGGGGTGTTGGCCTGAGCATCTGTTTTCTTGTCAGACTTTGCTGTGAGGCCTTAGCTGAGAGGAGATTCCATTAAATTAATTAACGTTGTTCTAGACAATCACCAGGGGACGATACGGATTGTGAAGCCCAGATCAGATATGTGCAATCTCCTCACATCAGCAAGTATACATTAGTTGCAGTTACTATTTTTTAGGCTGAACTCAGCATGTTTCACCTTAATGTGTTTGGTAGTCAAAAGTTATCTGTCATTATTTGTCAGCCATACATAAAATTTACAAATTTTTTGCTACATTTTGTCATACGATGATCACAAACTTTAGTGTATTTCATATAGATTTTATGCTACAAATTAGCATCTACACAGTTTACAAAACAATCTCATCTGCAAGCACATTAAATGCTTTGAAATATTGAAATAGAACTTTTTTTCTTTTAATGTTTTACACTGGACTGTGATCAGTAGCTTTAAGAACACATTAAGGGAAGAACTTGAGGTGCAGCTCATGAGGTGATATCTTGTTTTCATGTGGTAAAATGTGTTTTTGCACTTTATCCAGACTTCAAACACAAGCTTTATTTATGACTCCATTATGACTATGGCAGCATCCTAATATCTCACTGCAAGTGTTTTCTGCTCTTATCTCAATTTGTTTCATCAAACCCCCTCAGAAGGTTGAAATTATGATTGATCTGCAATTTTCACCTCTCTCAAATTAGCAGTAAAATTGTGGAGATGTTGAGTGTGTCACACCAACCTCCTCCAGTTTGTACGTGATCATGGTGAAAGCTCTGAAAACGCTCTCCGTGGAGCCGGTGATGGTGATGATCCTCTCTGGACAGGAACCCTCTGAGATGTTGACACGCGCACAGCTCTGTGGAGCAGTCAGCACACACCATTTCAACGTTTCAAACATTATCTTTAAAACAACTGAGAAAGAAAGAAACACGGAGACATCTTTACTTTTCTGTCTTGCTGAGAGTAAGACTACTGATTTCACGATAGAAGTTCAATAATACGCTGCAGCCAGAAGATGGATTTGATCTTCGTCTTACGTCTCAGAATATGATGCAATGACGTCATAATAATATTTCAGATAATAATTCAGATTTTCATAGAGTAAGCGTCTGTACAGTTCTGTGAAAATGGAGCCAATAAGGCAAGTTTTAGTTTTTATTCTTGTCATACAAAATAATCCAGTTCTCCTCTTTCTGGTTTAGTTTTTTTTAAATAAGTATTATTATTTTAATGAAAAGAAAAGGTTTTCTGAGGTTGTTTGATGTTTCTAAATTAGATACAGATACACAAGCTTCATCCCACAGTCCAAAACTGTGCATGTTAGGTAAATTGGTCTCTCTAAATTCCCCTCAGAAGTGAGTTTTGTGTGCCTGTCTGCTTGTCCTGTGTGCCTCTGCATTGCCTTGTGATAGACTGCCAGCCTGTCCAGATTGTACTCCAATGACTACTTAAGATTGGCAACAGCTTGTTAACCCTAATTTAGACTTTAAAGATTTTTTCATCCATTGTGAAAATTCAGGAAAAGCTGAATTAAGCTGTTCCTTCTTTACGGTAGAGTTCAGGCTTGAACAGCTTTTCAAACATAGATAAAAAATGAAAGTGGATAAGATATTTTACTAAGAGCAACTCTGATCTCCATTAATTATGACTCCTGTCTGGGTTTTTTTTTTCTTTTGCCTTTAAGGTCATTCAAAGTTTCAAGACAGGGTTTAGAGGAAGACGCTCCTAGAGAAACTGAAGCAACAAAGGTCAACACTGCCTGAGTGGATGACTGGAAGGCTACCGTGGCTGACTGCTTCATCCTACAGCACTGCACAGCTGCATTGTCCAATGGCCTCACTGTTCCTCTGTTTATCCTTCTGCCTCATAAAGCACAGCATTAAACCTTTTCAGTAGTGACGGAATCAAATATGCCGCCATGAGTGTCAGTCTAATTACTTTTTAATACTGAGAGCTAACCAAGCGGCATTAGTTTGGCTGCACTCTTGAGATTCATAAAGAGGGAAATCGGGGGACAAGTAGAGAGAAAAAGGGAGGCTGCTTTAATTGGGAAAGGGAAAGACGAAAGGGATTTGTTGAGCTTTGCTTTGGGAGAGTGGAGAGAAAAGGTTTAGATTGAAAATGTGTTTTCATTACCAAAAAGGAATTTCAAGCAATGTATTTGTTAGGAATGCTTTTCAGCTCGCCAAGTGTCACAGAAAGTATGAAAATGTGACTAAAGGTGAAAGAGAAAATGTGTCTTCATTGGTCAGAGCACGAATGATAAAAAAATGCCACTTAGAAGGTCTAAAGTCATGGATAGTTTACCTCCTCTCGTATTCGCTTCACGGTCTCTCCTTTCTGAAAAAGACAAGGGCAGCTTTAAACCAAGATGAACATGATTCAGCGTGAACATAACGGCATTTTCAACCCCTTAGTAAACCTCAAGCTCTAAACCTTTAAATTCAGAAGAAAGAAAAAGTCATTCTGCAGTGCATCCTAGTGATGCCTTCTGCATAAACATTATCAGAAATACACTGCTTTGTAAAAGTAACTCGATCCTCTGGAACTTTTTCACATTTAGTTCTAACCACAAACTTCAATGTATTTTACTGGGATTTTATGTGATAGATATTTAGGCTATACCTAACTCCATTCCATTATAGGTACATATTTTGCTAGTTGTATCCATTTATTTATTTTTTTGTTTTAAGTTGTTAAATGACATGAACAGACATTCCTTGATTACAAGAGATTTAAGTTATGTAAAATGAGATGTGAAAATTAAGATTTGTTCAGGATGATATACTGTTTGACATACAAGGGAAAATGTTGCATTTAATCTGAAAGCGATGCTTTCCAGATGTGGCCCTAAAATGGACTTCTGTAAAAAGCAGAATGTGACAGCAAATCAGCCTTTTTCTTGCCAGTATTCCATAAATGTCCTATTAATGAAATGCATTTCTTGTGTTCATCGGATTAACAGACTCTGAGCTGTGAATCTCAAAGTTAACCTCTTGGCTGCTTGTCTGAGTAAAGCTTTCCTTCCACAACTTTTTCAGTTTCGTGTCTCGGTGGGTTAACAGATGTGCAATACTCTTTTCTGTTTTCCATAAGACATGTACGTATATAAACTTTAATCCACGTCTGGTTTAAAAACTACCACTGTGTGAGCACCTGCAAGAGAAAACAGCATCTGACAGATTTGTGTCACAATCTGTGCAGGCTCTTTGAATGCTTCTTCTACTCCATCTCACTTTTTTTGGGGGCCAATTTGATACCTTTCAAAAAGAAGATCAACAGAGGCATCAACTCACAGCTCAACAAACCTGTCACTTTTTGCGTTCCTGGAAAAAAAAACCCCTAACATTTACAGTGTATTTGTTGGTAGTCTATAGATGTGGAAGAGACGATACGTTCGCCCCAGAGATGGGTAGGGCGGAGACATACGCTATCAGTTCAGCTGCTCCACATCAAGTGCTTCTCTCTGACAAGCTGCACTTTACAGACCAGACTCATCTCCGTCTTTCTTCATATCTCCTCCTCTCTGTTGTTTCTTCCATTGTTTCCCCCCCCCCCCGACTTATTGTTTCCTGCCATACACTTCGCATCCATACATCTTTCTTTCCAATCAACTGCGTTCACTTATTTTTTTTTTCTTCCTCCCACTGATGTCTTTTAAGGCTCAAATTCCAGGGGGAGCGGATGAAGCAACCCACCACCGACACACCTTTCATGGCAGACACTAAAAGTTGCGTGGGGCCACATGGGGCCAACGCTAATACTCCTTTGGAGCTCGATTTCAACAAGAGGCTTGCGGTCAATGTACTAATGGTTTTGCTTGATGGATTACTGTGGCACTTTATGGAAGGAAGGGGGTTGGTGAGGAGGTCTAGAGAGGCTTGGATGGAGGCAATTATAATTTGGATGGGGATATTCAGAGCGAGAGCTGTTCGTTAGAGGGTATTGGTATACTTTTGAAAATAAAAACAGAATTAGGATGCAGTGAAATGTTACACAAACACTTCAGTTGACATGCAGAGTTCCTATTTAGGCTGGACATGTATGCGATTTGATTTCACTATTTTTCATATGTGAAAAAAATGATAGAACAAGCAAATAAACGTATTGCTATAAATAAATTTTAACTTAGTTTTATAGTGGTTTTTAAAATCTTTGTGTCATCCCTCTCCCTCCCATGTGTTGTTTTTTCTTTTTCTTCCTTGTCTATTTCTTCTTTTTTTGGGTTTTTTTTCTATCTTACCTTCTTGTCTTCCTTGTGCTCTACTGTCCCTCCCATGTTTTCTATCCATCTCTTTTCTTCCTCTCTTTTGTTTTTCAATTCTTCCCTCATTGCTTCCTACCTCCCTTTTCTTATATCCCTCCTTTTCTCCACAAGGTCCTCCTTTCTTTGTTTCTTGCATTCTTGTTTTCTACCTTCTTTTTTTCCAACCTCTCTTGTACATGAGATTATACATCAGGAAAAAACACTTTAAAAACAGTATTAACCCTGTCAGACTGATTATAACTGATATTGTTCAAATAGAAGTAATTGAAAAATAATCACCTTCCCAATGATGCTGCCTACTTCCTGTACACAGAGAAAAAAAATAGTTAAATAAAGCCATAAAAGAAGCAAATACATAACCCAACATTGGGAGACAAATTTATTATTTATGAAGCTGTCGCAAATCTTGTGTTTGCAAATTGGCCTTCGGCATACATTTATTCATGAACAACCTTTCCATGCATGAGCAGTCGTAGTGTGAGGGTCACTCCCAAGCCCCCGTCTCCAAAGTCCTGCTCACAGTTCATGATGATGTGGGAGTGGCACGCAGGGAGACGCATGAACAAGGCTCATTCGCTGGTCACGTGGGCGAGCGAAGGCCACGAGTCGTTCTCTGGCTCGCCGATGTCTTTCAGTTCTGATCTAAGAGAGAAAATGAAAGTTGAAATGATGACGTTCCCAGCTTTCATTTATGCACACGGGAGCTTTTCATTGCAGTTGTTGCTTTTCAAGGACTCAGAAACATTCAACAGCCTCCTCACATATTGGCACCCAAGACAAGCATGTGCAAAACCGCATCTACCTATTAAAAATAACCCCACCTTTCATTCAAGTATATTTATTCAAATGGGGGGAAGGGCCATGGCTCTCCAGGCTTCTAAAACTATCTTTTCAAAGGCACACTTGGAAATAAACAGGGAAGGTGCTTTTGCTTGCAAATAGTCAAATTTATTTTCTTATTTAAAATGTTTTTAAAGTCACAATGACAATTGTAATGTCTAGTCTAGCATATTTGAATATGCTATGCTTGTTATAATGGGCAATTAACAAACAAGAACAAAAATACAATAGGTAACAATATTTAATGCAAAGATAGATTAAGATGTGGAGGGTTGCTGTCTAGATTTGATGTGATTCATGTCCATCATTTATTGAACATTATATAGCCTCATTAATTATATTAGCCTCAGTAGTTGTTTGCAAAAACAACTACTGGCTCCATTGTTGTTTTGTGGAAAATGGATGTTTGTGCTGCTCCTCCTTGCATCAAATCAAAGATAAATTCTTGTACATTTATAGAATCAAAAGGCTCTGAGGCTTCATGCTGCAGTTTCATGTGTAGAACTTCTTCATTAGTTGAAGTTGATTGAATATTAATGGAGATATTTATAGCAAAGTCATAATGAACAATACTCTGTATGCAGGATATTGACCGGAGGCACCAGCAGAATCAGCAGTGTTCCTGTTTGGGGATCCAGACAGTCTGAGTATAACCGGGAACACCAGAGTTATCAGTATCTCTTCAACATGTTTCTCCCACAGTGAACATTGCTATTTTTGTCAACAGAGTAGCAACATATTATTTTCTTCTTCACATGTGTGGATTAGATTCATGCAAAGTTAATCTAACTGATTTTGAATTGTGACGAAAGTGATAAAAGTGAATGTTTAAGTGACCGAGGTCAAAACAAAATAAAACAAAACAAAGATACAGAAATTATAATCAGGCAGCAAATGAGAAGCATCTGTACTGATTCCAGTGGCAAGAGCTCTGTGCATGTCGGCCATGTGCCACTCAATGTGGAGATTAATGTGGGAGTCACCTGGCTGCTCACACTTTCAGCGTGATGTGTATAATTAGTCCGTGTTCTCACTGATTTATGTTTGTCAGTGGGAACATGGAAAGAGAACAGAAATATAGCTATATGCAGGTTCTGCATTTAGCTATATTCTCAGATGTATTGTTGACTTTTATGTAACCAATATCTATCTCAAAATGCAGTTTCAGTTTTAAATAACAGCTCTGTTTAACTCAGATGAGACTTTATAGGGCCCCGGTAACTTCATGGAAACCCATAGCCCAAAATGAACAAGAACAGGTTAATATTAGAAGGTTGTTATTGAAAAACAAACAGAAAAAATAAGTGTTTAAATCTTTCAGTTTATTAGTATAAAACCACTGCTGTGGTCTTCACTGTTGACTCAAATATATTGCAGGATATGTAACAAACAAACAAACAAAACTATTTTAACTTATTAAGAATTTGAACACCTACTATCTTTCAGCGCCTTGACAGTATTCCTTACTTGCAAAAATGTTCACACAGATTCAGTTAGTATTGATTTTCTAGCAGATTTAAAACTGTTCGAGTTGAATTCAAGATATAAGCAAATAAAGAGTAAAACACAGCAAGAAAGAATGACCTTTAATGCATGCTCTCACATTATAACAGAATGAAGGGCTTCCAGTGATAGTATACAGTGTTTACTGTATGTTCACTGGATTTCTAAAAGACACATCAGGCTCAGTAACATTAGAACAACAAAGCTGCACCCAAACCTTAGAATTAAACATATTTATTAAATATATAGATTTATTGAGTATGCAAGATCCTTGTTTAAGATTTATGAAGCCTGTATTTATGCCTGAAAACACAAGAATGTTGTGCGTTTTTTCAGCTTGTGACAAGGTAACCTGGCACGGTATCTGTATTTGTGAAAACAACAAGTGTTTCCCTGAGTTGATTATTGTGTATAAGTTTATGAGCTGGATGTGTCGTCATACTGCTTGTTTCAAGTTAGAGACTTGAAAACTTTCCATGTGCCATTATAAAGCCCAGTGTCTGTTCAAAACTACATCTCTGTCATAATGAAAACAATTTCTTGGTATTTGATTGACTAATTGAACAACAGACTAATACAAATCAGTTTCACATAATTAGATAAAATGAGTCCACAGCCAACAGTGGAATCCTTCATTAACATGGATCATATGAACCACAAATAATTGTTTTCTCTCATAATCATTGAGTTGCTTGTTTGTCTGCCAAATGCATTCCAACCAGCCTACAGCTGAACTGTATTCCAGCCTACTGCTGCAGTCCTGCTGCCTGATGAATGTGAGCCTTTTTTATGAAGCTCCAAGCCATCTACTGAGCTATGTGAAAACATCACATTTAATAAATAGCTGTTATTTTAGATATGAGATTCAGTTCTCCAGAGACCTGCGCGTGGGCAGGTTTATTGTTTTCACTTAGTGCAGCAAGGCCACCACTATGTAACTGATTTATTTAGTTTATGTGCAAGCATCTTTCTTAAGATGTCACCAAGCCTGACACTTCCTGTGAGTTTTATATTCCCGCCATGGTCATGAAATAAAGCGACATGCCAGGCCGTCACAATGCGGCTCTAAAGCACATATCTGTGGTGTCGCTTTGCTAGGGCGAATTCCAGCGAATAGACCTTACTCTGCTTTATGAGAGGCCTGCCTATTGGATTGTCTTGCTCAAGTATCACGTTGAGACTCATCTTATTTCACCTTCCCATAAATATCCAACAAAATCAGACAGTTTGACTCAAGATAAGTGTTTTTTTTTTTTTTTTTTTACTTGCTCTTAGCTACTAATGTATGTCCAAGTAATCAGGGCTTTAAGCTTGATCGATGCCTCCTGAACACGTGTTATTGCAGAGCACATTTGAGCAGCCTGTGGGCTAACTCAATTCCATTAGGCACGGAAAGGCATGGCTAAAATGTTAGCACTTTATTGTATTAGGAGTTAATGGTTGGAGGGATCATTATGTGCATCTCCGTGGGTTGATAACAAGGCATATGCTTTGTGTCTCTGTGAGGGCGGTGAGCCTCTGAACTCCTCATTTCCAGAATCCCAAGCAGCAGCGTTCCGCGATGAACAGAGGCCCTCTGTTCTAAATTAGACCTGGTAACTCAGAACAGAAAATTAGCAAAGTGCAGACCTTGGCGCAGGCTGCCAAAATGCAGACAGACCCAGAGAAGAAAGGCAGAGAGCTTATCCTCATCCTGCTCCTTATTCACAGACTTTATAACCCTTTTGTTGCTCTGGCTGACTGAACACATTACATGTGAACTCCAGTTGTGAGTCACCATTTGTAGTCATCTGCTGCACTCCAAATTAAGCATGGCTATGATGACACATACAAAGACAAATGTCCATAGGTGGGAATTATTCATCATATTGCTGACTAAGTAAATTACACCCAGAATTGCTACCAATTTATCTATCAACACAACAGCAAAGCAACACTGTGCTACAATAGTGAAGGTTAGATAACCATTATGTTAAATGCAGGACATATGAGGAACCAAGCAGGACTCAGCTTCACAGCTAAAATGGATGAACTCAGAGGAAGCAACTGTGGCTGCTACTGCAGTGGAAGTAACAGGATTTGGTTGGTTAAAAATTAAGAGCTAAACAGCAAATATATTAAGTTAGACTTTATTTTAGGGTGTTTTATTGATTTATAAAAATCATTTTTCTACAACAGCTTTTATCTCTGGCAGCCTTCCTGAAGACCAGAGAACAAAAAGGACCATTAGGGTTTTAAAGCGAACTTAGGTTTGGCCTTTAATTAAGATTTATTACTAATTTTACCTTAGCTTAACTGAAATATGCAACTGCAACCATGTATTTACAGACAATACACAAAAACCTATTTTTGTCTTTTACTGTTCCAGGTCAATTAGAATTTTACCACAATTATTTTATTTCTTTAATGCCAATATAAGGACAATGATAGTGCTTGAGAAATGTTGAACTTTCTCTAAATTTACAAGTTTAATTTAAAGTTCTTAGTGTTTAGAAAAATTTCTATGATGGGTCAAATATTTTAGGCATTTTTCTAAGAATCTCGCTAATGTTGAATTCATTTTGACTCATTTCTTCTGACGGTGTAACTGAGTCAGGTTTGTAGGTTTTTCAGCTCAGTCCCTTTCAGTTAGGATTGTGTTTCTAGGCTTGCAAGCTTCCCTCATTTTTTTTCAAATATAACAATGCTCATTGTGGCAAAACACTTAAATTTAATTCCCATCAGACAACAGAACATGTTTCCAAAAATTAAGCTGAGTGCATTTTAAAACTGTTGTGGAATCCATGTGTTCAAGTCAAAGGTCTTTCTAGGACTATTTCTAATAACAGATAAAACTAACAGAAACTCAGACTTTAAACATATTAAGACCAAAAACTTCCCTTCTGTATTAAATGTTTAGATTTGAACACAGATTTATTACAGAGTCTACACTAAAAGAGACCTTTAAGGTTTGACATAATCAGGGTCGGAATAATCAATTTAAAGCCACACAAATAAGTTTCATAGATTTTTGGTGTTGCTGTTGTTATACTGCTGGTGTACGCATTTCTGTTTGAGTCATTTTTGATTAGTTTAGCAAATTTAACTATCAGTAACAACTCTGGAATAAAAAGATTGGTTAAAGAGGTCAAATCTAAAAAATGTAATAATTTTACTGCAAATACCAGAACTAGAAATGTTTTTATTATTATTTTTATTCAACAACAAGTTGAAAAAAACAAAAAACCTGAACAAAGTTGCTGAGCATGTGAACAATGTTTTGTGTAATCCTATCAGCATCAGAAGGGATGAAATAAAACCCAGTTTTTTCAAAGTGCATCCTCCCATTTGGTGTTTTGATGATGATTAATAAAATAGTTCTTATGCAAATAGCCAATTATCTGGAACATCAGGAGCACCTGCCAAGATATTTTTTTTTCAATTTCTAGGAAATATCCAAAGGCAGACTGCTTATTTTAAAGGAACAGATTTATAGAGAAAAAAAACAAGTATGTTGAATCTGAAAAAACTTCTTTTTATTTGAAAATTACTTTGAATTGAGGGAAATAAAATACTTTAACATTTATTAAATTCAGCAAACACTTTGAAGAACTTTTTTCTGAGAAATAGTCTAAAATTTTTATATGACTTAAGTAATCGAAATGCAAACATTCAGCATAACATTCAATGTAATATAATGACCTTGCTAGTAAGTGAGAGACGGGAACTAATGCTGTGTTTTTGTATCTGACTTACATCAAAACTGTGATGGATAAAAGCAGCCAGAGTACATCTCTTGACAACCACCAACAATATTTTCCTTCTTGTCATGTTTTCAGTATCTTTCACTCCAGAGAGACTGTGAGATTAAAAGGATCTGAGCAACTGACTTGTGTGGAGACTCGGACACCTGTTCTGAGGCAACCGCGCCCCTCAAAGAATTGGTAAACAGACGGCTACAGGCTGGATTAGGACATGAAGGAGGAATGAGGCCATGCCTTATGTACCCTGGCGAATGACAGAAACAAGCTCTGCTGTCTGCATGGAGATGCAGAGAACCTGCGCATTGGACAGACAAAGGCCGAGACGACAAGGCGGCCTCTTAGACTCGTAAGGAGCAGTAGCTGAAAGATTGTTGATGTGTGTACACACGCACAGGAAGGGCAAGATATCACAACCATTCACACACATACACACACGTCAGACCACGCCATACACACCCATGCATACCGCAATATTCGCAGCACCATCACCTCACGTGCAGCTGCTGGGATGAAAGGAGCCAGACATTTTTACAGCACACACATGTATGGAGAAAACGCTGAGACACAAGTGCAAACATGCTTTGATCTGCTGAGAAGTTCCTCAGGAAGACTCAGCGCATCAATCTGTCATGAACCAATTCGAGCAATAGCAAAAGCTCGAGCACGTGCAGTGGCACAATGACAGATGTCCACAGAAGATGATGATGATGAAAAACATGACGCGAGGAATAAGCAGGCCTCCAGGATGCTCTTCAACCAGCTCTTTGCTAGTCTCCTCTAAATTTAAATGAGTTGCTTAGGGATTACACACATCCACACAAAAGGCCCTAAAGTTGGAACTATGTATATAAGCATAATTTGTAACCTGACCACACAATGAGGGCAAACACTGCTGGAGAATGACTTCATGTGGCATCACAGTAACAATATAATACAATTTACAAAAATTTTCACATTTTTTCAACCACAAATCACAATGTATTTTCTTGGGATTTTGTGTGATAGACCAACACATAGTGTAGCCTGTAACGTGGAAGTGAAAAGATTCATTTCCACATTACAAGAAGTGAATCTTCCTGTAACATGTCTTCCTTTTATTTGCATTTGTATTTTTATACAAATAAAAATGAAATAATTTGCATTACCTTGATGCCCTTGCCTATAAATATTTTTATGGTTGCTATGAATAAAATTCACAGCAACCATGTGCTATGAATCACATATAGTCACCTATTTGGAGAACAGATTCTACTTGTGTAATTAGGTCTTAGTGTAAACATTGTGGTTCTGTGAAGGTCTCTGGAGCTTGGTAGAGAACCTTAGTGAACAAAATGGAAAATTACACAAACTTAAACTTTTCTTTCAGGAAAACAAGCCAGAGGCTGCAAAAAGCTCGGTTAGCGGTTCCCCTTCCGCCAGGACAAAGTCTCTAAATACACAGCAACAACTGGATGGTTTAGATCGAAACCTATTCATGTGATAAAATGGTCCAGTCAAAGTTCAGACAGATCCAATTTTGAATTCATGGTTGTAATGAAAATGTGCTGGTCAAATATGTTGTCCATACAATCTGAATGAGCCTAATGTATTTTGCAAAGATTGAGCAAATTTTTCAGTCTAGCTGTGGGAAGCTGGTAGAGACACACTCCAAAATATTTACAACTGTGATTCTAGAAAGGGGATGTTATATCGGTCATTGACTCAGGGAGGCTGAATGCATATGCCACATTTTTCAGATTTTTATTTATAAAAGATTTGAAACTGACATCTATTTCTTTCACTGCACAATCACATGCTACTTTGAGTTTGTTTGTCACATAAACACTGAAAAAAAGACTTTAAGCTTGTGATTGTAAAGTGACAAAATGTGAAAAGGTGCAAGGGACAAGAATATTTTTGTAAGACAAACCAAATTTATTTGCACAACACATTTAAGCAACAGGGCAATGTAAAGAGCTTTGTATTATACAAATTAAGAACAAACAACAAAATGGGCAAAGAATGGGCAGATACTGTAAAGAGCTGTTCATAAAATTTCCATGAACATAACTTCACAGACTGTGCTATTTGAAGTTGCACCAAAAATCATCTTCACAGAAAAGTCTGCTTGAAGAAAATGAAGCTAAATCTCTTCAGAACTGATTTTCAATAGACTTTCAAAACCTTTCAATAGACTGTTAAACAGAAACCAAGGACAGAACTTACACAGAAAAGGCCCAACATACAAAATAACTTATTTCATCTGCTTTTTGATATAAAAGTTAGAATGCATGTATCTATTATGTGTCAAATATTATATCCTTATAATTTACAAGCACTCGAATTGATCAGAGAGGTTACAACAAAGCAGCTTCAATTGCTCAATCTCTGCACTGACACGAGGGTTTTAGTTGTGAAACAGGAGAGGCTTGAAATTAAAGAGCACTGTTTCATCTCTCGGCATGTCTGTCTCAGCTCTGTCACATATAATGAGACGGGTCAGGCCTTGGCACAGAAGGGACCATGTGCTCCTATCTGCCCCCGGCTTCATCTGTTGTTAAAGCGTAACCGTGTCAGCCTGCAGTGCAAGTCGCCTGTCAACCATAGGAGCCCGGGAGAAGGCTATCAGACCCCCTGAGCCCTCTGCTCTTTGAGCTGCCCGGCAGAAAGGGGACCCAGCAGTTGTGTTTGCCACGACGAGGAAGATCGTGACTAACCTTCAGCAGTCAGATTTTGAATCCATTAGATGTGAGGCTTTAAAAGGGACTAAAATATTTTGGGAAAAAAACATTACCATATAACCCAAAATACAGGTCAACTAATTGTTATTCTGACTGGCTGGCAGCTTTACTTTATTTTTTTTTACAGAAAAATTTTATTTTTTTTGGTGAAATCACTAATACATTAAGGAAACCAAAATCAGCTTTAGGTCTAATGCAGATACTGTTACACTTTCCTACAATTACCAGGTATCTTGCAGAAAAGGTTGCACATTAACAATGTTAAAGCCAACTGTGCGAGGGAGGCACCTTTATCTATTTATGTCCTTTCATAAAAGAGGCAGAAACCCAAAACGTGATTCTTATTTTATTCCTTGTCTGTGGGACTAAATTAGCTTTGAATGATTTTAGGTTTGTTGAAATTGGTCCTATATTTTTGAAAGAGACTAAGATTTGCTTACTTCTTAGATTTAGAGTTAAATGTTGAGAAGATTTGATTTGAACAATGATGTAAAACAACCCTTGAAACCCAACTGTCATTGCAAGGTAAAGCTATCTAGGCATTTGTCACCTACCTAAAAATGGCTTTTTAAATTGATTAGGGACCCAGTAAATATTGAACTGGTGTCTTAGATCCTTTAGATGATAATTTGCTACAAAAATAATATATATTTTCATAATGCTTAATGTTGGATTTTGTATGTGCTTTATTTGAAAATATTTTAATCTTTTTTTTTCCTTTTTTGTATTTAGCTATAAGATGCAGCATGGTCCAGAGATTTTGGTCTTCTTCCTCTTCTCAACTCAGCTTGCTTTTGCTGTTTATTAAATAAATTAAAACCAATACCTTTCATCATTGCATGTACTTTGCAATTTTTGAGTTTAGTTTGCCATAACTTAATTTCATGTTGGATGAAACAATACCTAAGGCAAAATGTCAGCAGCACATTTCTTACTCTTTTATTTTACATTCCTTAGAAATAACTAAATTAGATTTGGTCAAAAATCTGATTCAGAAATAGGTATTGGCAAGGGAATGTCCCATCTCTAATTATGCTCAAGCTATCAAGTAGTTGCTGTAAATTCACAAGAAATAGCCAAAGGTGATTTAAATGCAGGAGAAACATATTACATCACCTGTAAAGCCTGTAGCAGAGCATGATGGCCTGAGCATACAGAGCTGCCAGAGATCCACGGTCACTGATGTTTATTGATTAAGTGACAAAAAACAGGAGCAGCTGGTGGAAACCTGTCAGCTCACATTCAGCCATATGCTGTGAAGCTGATTGGGTGGCGCTTCACAGAACACATGTACAAAATTAAAAGCTGTCACAGCAACCCAGTATGTCCTAAAGGCGAAGAAGTGGATTATTCTAAGCGGGCCGAATACTAGAGTCACTTGAACTGAACGCAATAAGAGTAAAATGTTTTACTCTCTGAAGGCAATACTAAAGATGCAAAGATCCACAAGCAACTGAAAACAGCTGCCGCAAAGGCCTGGTGAAACATCACAAATGAGAAAACCCATTGTTTGATGAAGTTCCTCCAAATTTCATAAAGTCAGTGCCTGCACAACTTCATGGTAAAGCAAATAAAATATCTTTTCTATAAGTCAATCAATGATGACTTATATTTAAATCCCTCAAAGCTGCGATTCCAGATCTTCAATTCATAATTTCACAAATAGATGTGAAATCCACTAAATTAAAGCTTAGAGTCTGAAGGGCAGACAGGGCTGAAAAGGTTTGAGAGAGCAAGCTCTACATTCACTGTTCTGTCAGCAGGAAATTCCTGCAACTATTATGAGAAACTTAAGCAGGAACGCCAAAAATGTTTGACCCAAGTCCTAAAGCATAAAAAGCACTACTATTACATTTTAGAAAACTTTTGAATTTAAAGTAAAAATAATCTGTCTCCCGCATTCATTGGACTGCTGGAGTGGGGTCCACCCTGAGCAGGTTTGCTAAGGCTTCCTCCTGCCAGTTTTTGGACTGTAGGAGGAAGTCGGAGTACCCAGAGAAAGTCATTGCATACAGAGACAGAACATGCAAACCCCATGTTGAAAAACTCTTGACTAATATTCAAACCTTGAACTTGCTGCAAGGCAACAGTGCTACCAACTGCATCACTGTATATTCAAAACCAAAAAGCATTTTGATAATTAGAACTGATGTTAAACAGTTGGAATTATCAACTGTTTAACAGTTTTCCTTACTGTCAGACAGCAAGGAAAACTGATATCATACACTGTATCTTAATCAAAGTTGCAGAATATAACTTTAATTAACATATTATGAACATATAATATGAGACAGATATTCTGAAATGCACCGCTCCTGATCAGAAACAATCAATTCGAAATAGGAGGAGGATCTTAGCACTGTCAAACATATATTTACATAATTTTATAAATCTTACTTACTGCAGCTTACTGTAACTTTTTTATGTATTGAATTAAAAATAATAAATGAAAATAAACTTATGCTCATGTCAAAGGATTTGTCATATGCAAGTAAAACCAAGCTTCTCTAGTCATATCTGATGAGAAGCTAAGACACTTTCTCACTCTATTATTAAAGTTAATTTTTCAAAAGACATAAATTCTAACTCAAGGTTACTTTAAGCACATACCTATTACAGAGTCATGACGTTGTTTAATCAGATGCCATCTTCTGATTAAATAAACAAAACGCTCTTTATCCTTCTTCTTATAGCCAGCAGAGTGGCAGCTACTGAAACACGTAGATAATGAACCTTGCAGAGCTCCGTTTCCGAGTTGTCAATTGTTCTCTCCCAAGCGGTTGCTGGTTCCAGACATACAGTGACAGTGTCTTAGTCTGAATTACAGCTGGATTTAGTTTTACTGTAGGTGGACTGTGGCTCATGCCAGTACAACAGTTGTCAGATTGGTCTGAATTACCAATTTGTCTAAAAGCACAGGCTGTTTTAAAAACCTTTGAAAGATTTTGAGTAAAGTGTTTCCCTAGCTTCTCAGGAGTGTTTGTGCTTCCACATAAACCTCTGGAATTTTCTGATCACTTGCTTTGCTTCACAAAAGCATCCCTCCTATTATCAGAGAGCCTCTATTAGCTTCATATATCATTCTCAATGGTTTTTTTCCCCTTTCTTGTACTGCGGAGAATTCTCCATGGCAGGGTATTAACTCTAGCTTTTATCCCATCCCTCTTATAGGATGAAGGTCACTCCCTAAATCTGCAAAATGACTTTTCTTTCTCCTCTTTCATCCTGCTTCCCTCCCATCCTCCACACCAGGGCATGAGTCAGAGAATCTGACACCTCAGGAGGAGAGAAGAGAGGAGATGGAGGGAAGTATAAGGGGAGGCAAATAGAGAGGCAAAAAAGGAGGGACAGAGACATTTGGAGGGAGAAGAGATGAGCTGATCAATATCTTTTAGAAACAAGGAACTGGAGACGATCTGGTCTGGCTCTGCTTCCTTGACACATAAGATACTGTATCAAATACGTTGATTCAATTTGTCAGTGAACAGTTGGTGGTGGGACTCATTTTCCTCCCTCTAATTCCAACTTTTTGTGTTTTATTTGGCTTGAAATAGTACTATTTCCAGCATTTTTACACTCTCATGTTTGCTGAACCAATGGCGTGGAACTTGTGATAAAACATTGCCATGCACGTTGAGCTAAAACTACATATTACATAAGCTTCAAAACAAACTGAGCACAAACCCAGAAATAGTGCCGTTGCTGTTAAATATTTCATAGCCTTGCCAGCTGAAGGGGGATAAAAAGCTTCTTTCCCTCTTAGTCGCAACAGAAAACACACACACACACACACATACACTGAGATGCAGATGGCCAGCTGAAAAGAAAAACCTCCATTTAGCGTACTGCGGAGCAAAGCGGATTACTGTCGCGAAGGCAGTCTTTTAGCTTTCTTGCTTGATGTACAAGACATATTTTAGAGAGCTGTACTTAGCACATACATATCGCCATTTCCTAACTGATTATCTGTGCAAGAGTCAGCCCAAGATTATAAGAGGCCCAAAAGAGAATTTAAATTGGGCGCCCCACTACCATTTAATACTATTCCCAACCAACCAAAATAGCATCATTAATTATAAAAGTCATTAATCATAAAAGTTTGTCACCCTATATGTTTGCATGTTTACCATTTAACACATCTACATTTATGGTTTAATATGGCCATGTTACTACAGTGTATAAAAATTTGATCCACACTTAAAACCGGTTGCCGGGGATGTTTTTGGACAACACTTCACCACTGCCAGAGTACCATGTGTGGTACTCTTGCTTGTCCCTGCTACAAATCTTATGCAACTGCTTAATTTATGATTAACTCACCTCTGTATGCCAGACGCTTGAAGTTGAAACTGGTGGCTTGACCTACTTTCTTATTAATTTGGCTAATATTTAGCTGACCCCCCGGGGGAACTAATAGAGCATTGCAATTAAATTTACAGTAAATTATCTGATTCTTAAATATGCGGTAAAACAAATAAATAAAATGAGATGGTGACATGGCAAAAGTGAAAAGCAAAAGTAAAAACTGGAGGAATGCTTTTACTCCAGCTTTTCCCTTTAATTGTGTGAAAATACTGGTAAAATGGTTTGAAAAACTTAAACATTAACAAAATTTCTCCTTAACAAGCCTTTTTGCCATGAATAGTAAAACCATAGCTGTATATATGCCCATGAGATATGGAGAGATGTATGTTTAAACATCACAATAAAAAAGACATTTCCTATTTTAATTATAAAACAATGACCATATGATGGCCACATTTTATTAAAATAAACATTAACATTGCTAATTGTAAAAGCAACCTCGGTATATAACTTCTGGGTTATCTATAAATATCCACATCCTGTAACAGTCTTAAAAACAGTTTGCATTACAGTTTTGTGGTAAAAAATACTTCTACCAATGCATTCAAAGCATTTTATGTACCGTTTATAGGATTACTATATTGATTTTATTTAGGTGTGGAGCAGTTTTGCTGCTGACAGACAAAACTTTCAGAGTTAAATTGGTCAAAATATGATGTCCTGTTTCATAAGACCACACTGCCTGAAACAACGGAGGAATCGGTGACCTCAACAGTCAGTACCATCAACAAAACTGAGACAGATCATGCCCATCTCTAATGATTACAACATATACATTTGTTCAAAAATTCAAATTTGTAATTTTTTAAAAATTTTGAAAGCTTACTTTAAACTTTTGATTTAAAATTTAAAGTAAGCTCATTAGTCAAAAATATAACTAAGTTCTTGAGTTGTGAGGAGTAAGCACTCTTGGGGGCCCCCTGCTGACTTCACAATCAGAACCAGACCATTGTTTGCTTATGACTTTGGCTGGCTCTGCTCGGTACAAAATGGACAGAATGAAGCAGCTCTATGGGGATGACTTCTGAACTAAATAAATCACGCTCATGAGACTCTTTGAAAGACACAACAGCAGGGTCACGCGGCCTGCGCGGTCAATCCGTAGAGCTCAACACAGACCTATCTTTTCATAGCTGGGACTGCCTAAAGCCCTGACTGTGTTCAGACGAGAGTCACATTGTGCCTCCGAAGAAAGAATCCCCTGTTGTTTATTGGTAGTCAAGCTACAGCCACAAATCAACAAGTATTCATGTTAAAACAGTACCACAAATGGTACAGAAGACTTAATTGAGCATCAAGAGTCCGTAGTTATTAGAATGCAACGAGCTCAGGATAATTGTTTGAATGCAGGTTAATGCCTATGGAGGGATTTTGTTGAAATCCTGCAGCGGAAATTAATTTGTATCACAACAACACTCCTTTGACAGCAACATAGAATTTCACGTTTGGGTTTAAATGATTATCATAATTTGCCTCATAAAAGGTACAGCTCCATAACACAGCAAGATGTAATTGTGACCAATTTTACACAGTAGAATGACACAGTTCCAGAAATATGTTGGTGATTTGTCTAAATTATCCTGGATACTGGGTACATGTCTACAATTTTCATTTCTCTCTGCAGAATTGAGTAAAACGTTCTACACGTGGTTACATTTACTTGATGACTTCAAACTAAAACGCCCCCTACCCCCACTTTCCTGCTCCCTTGTCTCCTTTCAGTCGGCCAGAACAGCAGCTTAGTAGATGAGAAGGATTATTGGCAGTTCCCAGATGCTGGAGCAGCACATGTCAGGATCTGGCCTCTGTTATTTATGAAGCCTCTCAGCCCCCAGCCTCTCTCTGCACCACAGATGCAGGTGGGCTTTCATTATTGAAGATGTTCTTCCACTTCTTATTAGATCTCAACCTCTCAGAGTGCATTAAGGAATTGAATCTGGACAGAGAGGCAGCAATATGTGATGGTCTGACATTGCACCCCCTGGAGTTCCTCTAAAATACAGTTCTGCCACACATCAGCTAAATTGTTTGTTCTATTCAGTTTCCAGGAATAGGCTAAGTATTGTGTTTGCACTCCAGCAGACGCCCTTTTAACCGCACACAACCACAGAATAAAATCGTGTTCTGTATTGATTTCTCCTCGGTGCTCAGGAGGACAAATCTAAAATGAGTTATCCAATTTTTTTAGTAAAAAAAGACCATGTTACGTATTTCATCCAACTCCCAGCAACTGTTATGTGATGGTTTCACATTTGTCTCTTTTGGGTTAGACAAACACCTTACCAACAACAACTCAGTCAGTCAGGGTTTTAATCAGCTGTTTTTACATTTAAGGTGATAAGTAGCTTATTTTATTTACTAGTGTGGATAAAATACACACTTGCTAAAAAGAACTAGCAATCACACCATTTTAGATGTATTAAGAAATTGGTTGCTGACTGGAAATAAGAAAATTTGTTTTTGCTTGATATATCTATCTGTTGTGTTTTTGCTATGTAAAAGTAGCAAAATCCTGCTTAACTGTAAGCTATATTACACTCAGTGTGAAACTGCCTCTAGTTAAAATATTAATAAATACATATTGGTAGATTGTATTGGATTAAATTGAGAACAGGTGTTATTTCATTTGAAGGCATATTTTAGAAAAAAATATATTTAGTGACATTGTACACTACATGTTTTATTTTTACTTGTTAGGAGAGTTAAATCAGAGCTTTTCAAATTGGTGATCAGAAATTATCCATTAAATTTGATAATGTTTTGTAAAATATTTTAAATCTAACTCAGTAAAATATCTACCAGTTTGCTACAGAAGGAACTGGAAGAAAATATAATTATTCTGTATTGTGACAACAATACAGAAGAACCAAATGCTGTGTTTCGGAGTCTCTGAAACTCAATGCAGCGACAGATTTTTTCCCCAGTCTGATAATAATAAAAGTGAAGAGCAGGTGTCCAGCCAAATGCCATCAGCACTTAGTTTTTGCTTGAATTCTCGTCTCCTTATCATGAAGACAGTGCATCTATCCAGTGCGGCGTGGTGCAATTAGGCATCTTGGTGAATAATGGTGCTGTCACACACACTCGCTGCCTCAGCACCAAACAGGCGCCCACTGTACTGTACTTGTTGAGAACAGTCTTTGTGGTCAGGACTGGCCTCGTCTTCAGCAGGGTCCGCTTTTATTACCATAAAACCGTCAACACAGACTCACTCACGCACACGCACGCACACACACAACAGACCAGTTGTCTCCTCATTTGGACACTTTTTGCCATGTGCTGGATTTACCAGCACAGGCAGTTAATGGAGATTATGGCTTCAATAATTCAAATATGCACACAGAAGATTTATTATACAGGCTACTACTCAGATCAGTGCGTCAAAATATGACACAGCATGTAGTGGATGGATAGAAAGATATGTTTAATTTCTGTAGTTTAAATTAACACAAGTTCCCCTCTTATCGTTTAAAAAGACATATTGCAAGAAATAACAGGAGATCAGACCTAACATTTCACTTTTCACAAGCGCGACCTCAGTTGTAAATTAGACACCAAAGCGTCCTCTTACCCGTTTTCATGAAAGAGGTCTCGGGCTGCTGTTCTCACTGAACTATTCCCCTGGATCTGCGTTTATCGGCCTTTGTATCCACATATAGTCCGGTGACTCGGAGGTGCAGAGCGGACTGTCCTCTCGGTGTGTCAGCAGACTGGAGTGCAGGGCGCCTGTGCGCTGAGGAGGGGAATCACACGCACAAACAGCACACGCTCTTTCTCGCTCACGCACGCATACACTCACGCCAACACACGCGCACACGCACAGATATGCGATTAACGCGTTTTCTCCAACTAACACCAACAATCTTGGGAAGAAAAATAAAAATCTCTGTGCTCAGCTGCTTTCTGTGCTATGCTCCTGTTTGAATCCCCGCCTCTGCCGGTGAGTTGGTGGGGTGTGTGATCCCTTCTATCCCCGCAGGACCACGATCTGGGAGTGCTGCGCACTCCTCCTGTGCGTCGCAGCGCAGCTCCCCACGTTCAGTATCAATGTGTTGGAAGTTTATCAGCAGTATGCCAGCATAAGCGTGTATTTGATTCAGGAAAGTTGTGGTATTTAGAGCTTTTGTTCACCTTCCAATTTTGCTTCCTTCTCCCCTTTTATATTTTTATTATACAAATTACACTTTAAATGTAAATCTCACAGCTACTAACTACAAACTGCAGAGGAATACAGGCTTAAAAGTACAAATATGTAGTACAAGGTACTCTAGACAGCTTTTAAAGTTTTAGACGTATCAGATCAGTAGCTTTCTTTCACTTGGCGCCATCTAGTGTAGCTGTCTGTGTACTGCTAATACTACGATGCATTAAGTTTACATTTATTTAATGGGTCTTTAGCCAAGGTTGCTTTAACATAACCCTTCGGCGAATCCAAATTGTTGGATCTGGTGTCTCTTATCTTCCCTTTCCATATATTTTCTATAGGGTTTAGGTGAGGAGAGGAAGCAAATTCCATTAATACTGGTACTGATGGTAGTGTCCTTCTGGAAAATAAAATCCTCATCTTTGTAAAACTTGTCAGCAAATGAAGTGCTCTAAAATTTTAAAAACACACAGTCAAACACAATCCAACTGAAATGCATTACTTTCACCCCCCAAAAAAGGTTAAAACACTGAGACAGACTTCTGACATTGTCTCCAGTTCAGGACATACCTAAGGTCAGGATTGTGTCCTGAATACGTTAGAGTCTTATGACTTTTCGGCTTTTAGACCTGCTGGAGTTCACATCTTGTAAATCTCCCATCCCTTGGTGTTTCTTCACAAACTTCCCAAGTTTGTGAAGAAACATAATCCTGTTGCTTCTGCATTTTTTTTCTACCACACTTCTCCCTTCCATTCATCTCTCTATCTCTAGGCATCACGCAGCACTGAAAACAGACAGCTTTTTAGCCATGATCTTTAGAAGCTCACCCTCATTGTAGTTGGATTCAGTGGTAGTTGGACAAGTATCAAGTCAACAGTATTCAACAACAATAGAACAACAATTAAGCCACAGCGGCAAAAAAGATGAATAGCTTTGTTTGCAACAGAAACTCTCCTACAGGGATTTTTTTTAAATAGTATTTATTTTTTGTAATTTTGAACCTTTCCATTCACAATCAAAGATACAGAACACTAACAAAACAAAATTAGGGCAGACTAAACAATATTTGAATTCTTGTCACTGACAAGAACAGAAAGTATAGATCAAAAAAAGGGTAGCTTTTTATACCTTCCCTTTTTATACACACAACATTATCAAAATCAAAGCAGCAGCATCTTCCCCTTACAATTTTCCGAGAAATATCTCTAAGGAATTCTAGGTGAGTCTGTAGACAAACTCATAAAATAAAATAAACAACCATAACCAAGCCTTGCTGTATTTGTCTAGCAAATTATTTTTAAACCTTTTTTCAGTTTAGAGTGAAAAACACAATTTTAACTCCTCACAACAATTACTCCACATATGAATCTCTCTAACAGAAGTTCTCTCCCAACAAAGTGAATCAATAATTTAAAGACTGAGCTAGACTTCTTGACAGCTCCCACTGCTCTCATGTGAAGAAGGAGCCATCTGTGTAATGGGAGCTTCACACTGCCATTGATTTCACAAATGATCCCAGGCGCCTCTCATTTACACAAAGGAATGGAAAATGGGAGGAACACAAAGTTTAGTTTTCTCCTCATATTGTTAGAGATCTTAATAATTTCCCTTTTAAATTGTCACCTCTCTAAGTTATTGCAGTGTGTCTCATTTGTGCATTTGATGGTGACATTTAATTTTGATTTGAAAGACTGAGGCACAGCAGTAAAGACTGGATTGCTGAAGTGACTGAAGAAGAAAAAAAAAATCACACAGTTGGCTAAAGTTATTAAGTGCTTATTTCCCAAAAGCACAAAAGAGCTGCTGGTTTTCAGTCACTTACTGAGATGAAAGAGCTGCAGATATTGCTGCAGTGAGATGGATCAACGCAGGTAAGAGGACACAGTAGCAGAGACAAACCAGACAAACAAGAACGTGTTTTTATTTAAACGCAGGTGACACATAAGGTATTAAACTTTTTTTTTTTTTTTGCAATGGTATACAACATAGGCACATCAGAAACAAGACTAACACAATCTGTGCAACTCCAGGTAAAAGACAGTTTTCATTAGAATCCATGCATGGAAAATCGTATATTTGAAGTTTAAGATTATAAGCATCTCTTGTATCACTGGTTCGATTCCCCGTCTGCTTGCCCTCATCATTTGTGTCCTTGGCCAAGACACTTCACCCATGTTGCCTGCTGATGGTGGTCAGAAGGGCCACAGCCTTGTTTCTGTCAGCTGCAGCCTACTATCTTGCCATCAGCACCGTGGGAATGTGCACTTTGAGATTTCAACTTGATATTTAAAGGGCATTGTAAATAAAATGTATTATTATTATCATCAACATGTATGTAGGGCACTACACTAAGGACATGTGTGTCAGATTGAAAATGCAAGGATTGATTAGTTGTAAGCGTAGAATTTAAAACATTATAAAAATTGTTGCACAGGAATGTTACCTTTCAATTTTACCATATTTACTGATGCCTCACTCCATAGATCTGTATTAGGATCAAAGAAAAAACAAGCAAGAGGTATTGGTTATTACTTAATTTAACCAGGAAAATAAACAAAAACCTTAAAGTAAGTGAAAAACAAAACTATCACTCCGTAATGATCTTGAGTAGGCACCGTTATATGTAACATAACATTACATATAATGGTCAAGGGAGCACTAGTTAGTTTTTAATGTAGTGCACACGTGAATATGGCACCACATATTCCTGTGGGCACATATTCACTGTTTAGTGCACTGATCAGTGCATTTTTCTGTGGACTGATTAGCACAGAAAAATCAAAGGTGGAGATTTAATTTGAAAGGACCCAGATTGTGTGGATCTGTTCTTTTCATACTTATTTAGTTTCAAGACTGAGGATGTTCTATTGTTGTATTTCAGTTCGTTGGAGAGGATTTTTTTTAGGGTTGTTCATTATGTTCTTCATTTTATGAAGCATCTATTTTTTTTTTTTTTTTTTTTTTTGCACAATCATCTCTTGAGGCTCCAGAGCAGTCCCCAGAGCAGAGCCAGCCCTCCTTATCTCCTTGCTCAGCTTTTTAGGCCCCTGGTTCTTATAACTTAAAAAAGCTGAGCAAGCTGATAAAGAGGGCTGGAGAGTACAACCCCCAACCAATCATTTAATAATTTGCTTTTCTAACTCCAGTCAGTTGATTATGATTATGGCAAAATGCAAGACAACAATTTTAAGCAAATAAGTGTTTTGTTTTACTAACCAACTACAATACAACACAATGTAGCAGAAAATAATTTAAATAATTTCATTTCTACCACACAGTCGTTTATTAGGATGACTGTAATCTGAATAGAAATGCTATTTTCCCTTCAGTAGTTAATAGAAAAGCATAATAATACACAGCCATAAAAATATTTCAGACCTGAGGTATTTATATTTACATAAGTGTACATTTTTTCGTTTCAGTAAGATTTTTTCCACTACTTGAGGAGAAAATATTAATTTAAACAAAAAATTGGAACTCCGATCACAGATTACACTGTGACAGCAGAGAGAGAGGTGCAGTGTTTGCACAGACAGTGTTGGAGCGAAGCTCCGCTTACGGGGGACTTAAACAGATTGTATTTGAAAGAAAGCAGACGTCTTGAATGCAAACATTACAAACTGAAAATATAAGCTGTTGATATTTGTCATTTTAATTCCTGCATACGTGTTGGTGTAAACTCTATAATCTGGGCAATTTGCTAGACATAAAAGAAAAACAGCAAGTAAAAGTATTGATCTCATCATGCTAGGATCCATCCGATACTAATGCTCACCTTGGAATCGATAATATCAATATTTACATCAACATGCCCAGCCCTTGTGATGAATCCTAATCTCCATTTCTGTCTCCTTCATCAAACACGTCTTTCACTAGATCGTCCTTTTTTTCTCCTCAGAATTATGTTTTTGCTCCTTGTGTGTGCTACTCGGCTCTCTGCTGCTCACCATCTTCAGCACCAAAGGATTCTAACTTTCCCACAAGACAGACTCAGACACCCACCTGCCGAGCGTTGACAAGATTATTTCTATTTCTCTGACTTCAAATGTGTTCATTTTAAAAAGAAAAACACTTCCATCTGACTTTAGCCGGAAAATTTTATCTACTTTAACTCATTTTTAGCCACAGAAATTGTAAGGAAATGTATCTAAACAATGTGAAATAAATATTATAAAGTGCGCATTCTCAGTTTAGATATTATTTCTAATTTTTTTAAATAATAATAAAAAAATATCAATAGGGAATGATAGATTTATGAATAAAATAGAGGATAACAGATGCATGTATGTAAATAAATATGATTCTGGGGATTTACAATCAAAAATATTTACTCTTAATACCAATCCAAGTCATTTACTATTGCCACTGACGTTCTGTTAAAATGTCAAAAAATCTGTATATACATTTCATAGTATGTTCATTTTATATAAATCTAGACTGAAAAGAAGAAAAAAATACTTGTCTGGAGAAAAAGCAAGTAGGGCACTACACCAAGGACAAAAACAGAAACTCCATCTCTGCATGAATGTGATATGTCTCAATTTTTTTTGCCCTTAGCTGTGAACAAGCCACCTGAAGAGAATGGATTTCTTCAGCTTCATGCTCTCTACCTTCTGGGACAAACTCTTTGCCTGTGAGACATCCAGACAGTTTAGTCCGCTTTCAAAATGGCAGTTTGAGGATGAACCAAACCAGACAATGCATGAAATTTTATATTAAGGTAAATTACTTATTTACAGAAATATGCCACAATGTTTTCACACAGTCATGATAAACAGAAAGAGCGCGTCATTTAAATTCATATGTACCTTTGGAATCTATGGGTCTATGATTTCAATACTGGGACCTATTTACAGTTTGTTTGTGCTATGTTTTTTGTGATGTTAGAGCAGAATTAATACTTTCAGAACATGTTCCACCATCAATGTGATACACATTGTTTAGAATTCAACTGAAAAACGAGAAAAAAACGGAGGACAAAGGAGAAAAAGAAAAAAAAAATAAGATGCCAAAAACCTGACACAACCATAACTGCGTTTCACAGTGTCTATAAAAAGTATTCACCCCCTTAATTGTGTTAACTTTTTATAAATCAATCAGTTTTGATGTAATCAACAAAATTTGGCAAGAAACCAACCTTTACAAGGCTTCCAGCCAACCTTTACTAGCTTTTTGCCCTCTCCTCTGGGGCAAAAAGCTACAACTGAACCATCTCCACACTGATTTTCTCAGTGGCAGGGCCTGCCACTGAGAAGCATCCCCACAGCTTGAAGCTGCCACCACCAAGTGTCACAGAGAGAATCATGTGTTTGTGGTTATGTACATTGCTTGGTGTCTGCCAAAAATAGCGTTTCATCTGATGGCCAAAAAAGGTCCGTTTTGGTTTCATCAGATGCAAGAACTTTCTTCCACTTGACAATGAAGTCTTCCAGATTCATTTTGGCAAACTTCAGTTGAACCTTGATATGAGTTTCCTTTCTCATTGCCACTCTCCAATAAAAAGATGAGAGTCTCTCTCATCTTGGCTACTGAAGCTTCTAAGTCCTTTAGAGTAGTCATGGGTCTCTTGGTGTCCTCTCTCATCAGTCCCTTTCAGTTTGTGATCATGACCTAATCTACACAAATTTACACATGTGAAATATTCACACATATGAAATATTCATTCCATTTCTTGATGATGAACTCCAGGGAATGTTCAGTGTCCTCAACATTTTTTTTGTTTCCTTTACCTGACTTGTACTTTTCAGTCATCTTTTCTCTACTTTGCTTGGAGTGTTTTTTTTGTCTTCATACTGTAATGGGAATACTGTTCGACCAGTGATTGAACCATCCACACGCACGTGTCTTTTTAATAAAATCACTTGATACACACTCACTGCATGCAAATGATCTCCATTCTACCAGCGCCATGTGGCTGGACCTCTGTTGTATAATGTCAGTCACTGTAAGGGAGTAAATATCCACATTATTATCCATGCAATCAATCATTTTATGTAAAATATCATATTTGGCCATTATTTTTGTCTAAACTAATTCTCACATTGACATTAAAGGCATCTATTTTGTAATATTTATTACTATGCACATATATATAAACTACAAATCTCCTCTAAAGGAGTTAATTTGGAAAACTCTTAATGTCTCTCAAAAAAATGCTAGAAAGATTTTACAGAAATATAATTTTATCGACTCCAAGAACTATAAAAGCTTCACCTGGAATCTGCTCAGATCAATCTTTTACACTAGGTGCTTGTACCTTGAACAGTAGGAGGTGCTGTGTGATTGAAATCCTTCAGGCTGAGAGAGGCAGAGAGAGAGAGAAAGAAAGCAAACTCCCTGTGGGGGTTGGACCAGCTACTAGCTATCAGTCAATGTGATATACTAAGACCCATTTTAGCATATGACACCTCCATCACCTGGGTGAAGGGACTCAGACTGCTTTAAAACAAGTGTCACAAACAATGCAGCAACATAAACACAGTCAGCAGCCCAGAAAGTCATCAAAAGGCCTCCCTCTGTGTGTGTAGGTGCATTTCTGCCAGCCTGCACAGTGGGAGGGGAAGAAAAAATGGTTTAATTGTATTATTTGGATTTATTTTTAGAGATTTATCCCAACACACTGTGAATATGTGTCTTAGTTTGGATGGTTTCTAATTAGTATTGTTAACTCTGAAAGGCTCACGTGTGTTTTCTTTGTTACATCATAATTTCTATAATCAAGTAGAGCTGAAAATTAGATGGTAATCAAAATTCACAAAAGCCCCGCGTGCGCTGTAATCAGCCGTAGTATGTAGGAACCCACTTGCTTTCCCCTGCACAATGCACATCATTCCTGCTTGTCTGGGAGCATTCAGGCTGAACAAATGCTCCTGGTAGTAAGCAAGAGTGAAACAACGAGAGATGGCACCACGACAGCAAGTACGATCCCACAGCTGTGGAACATCTTCCTTCTTCTTTCCT
The DNA here is from genome assembly GCA_903067095.1 of Girardinus metallicus. Taxonomy (NCBI): domain Eukaryota; kingdom Metazoa; phylum Chordata; class Actinopteri; order Cyprinodontiformes; family Poeciliidae; genus Girardinus; species Girardinus metallicus. The sequence goes on from CAEGAE010054644.1 coordinate 41,127, forward strand.
CTCCTCTGGGGCAAAAAGCTACGACTGAACCATCCCCACACTGATTTTCTCAGCATTCTTCAGTCTTTGTGTCATCTGGGGGGAGACACATGTGAAGAAGGGCTGAACTCCTGCGTTAGCCGGAGGCTCAGAGTAGGTTCAACTTTCATTAAAGTGCCCTCTGCGGCAGCTTGATCTTCATGAAAGCTTGAAATCATCTTTGATTCTCTTTCAATCGTGGAGTGATGTTTTGATTTTTGTTCCCTCCTTTATTTTTGTTTAAGAAACATCAAAGAGATTTCTAGCACATAAGTAAAAAGTAAATTCCTTTATAATTTACATGAAGAGAGCGCCAAAGCTACAGGTGCTCCCATCTCCAGTAAATAATAACTTCTACAGACTATTAAGAATGAACCAGTCTTGCACACCTGTGTATACATTCTCTATAGCATCTGAACGTGTTTACAACTGTGTCAGTGATTTGCATTCTGATGCATAAATGTATTTTAGAAAGCACATTTCCACGCTGGATTCCTTTGAAGATTCATGGCTTTACTTTGAAGTGAGTGTACTGATTCAGACAATGCAGTCAAAGCAGGCAATGGACAGAACAGATGGAGGGGGTGAATACTAATAGGAGATTTAGTGTTTCTTGATCTGCAAGTAGGTTGCTTTGTTGAGCACTCCATGAACAGAGATAAAAAAAATATGTAAAGAAAAGTCACAGATGACATGGTGAAATGTGTTTCCATGTTTTTATCTATTTTCTATGAACATGAAACATCTGTGCGTGAATGTATCTGAATTTGTGAATGCAATTGGGAAAATTTGACTCTAGTGTAAAGCATTCTCAGTGGTTAGAATGACTACAAAAATGCAGTAAAATGATCAAAGTTGTTGCCTGGAAATATAATTCTAATAAATCCCTAATACAAACAGTAAGACATTCATATATTCCCATCTTCTCCTGTCTGTACATAAAATATGTCAAAGCAACTACATTTTAAAGTACCTCCAGCACATTATATACCTCAACGCTCCAAACAGAAATAAAAAAAAAAATCAGAGTATCCAGCCTTGAATGTTTAATCTCTTGCTTGTGAAATAATTTTCTCATACTCTGCTAGTTACAACCTTAGATATTTAGATTGAATTAAACTCTAAGTAGTAATGAACCTCAGAGCTAAATGTGCTGCTCCCATATCTGAGAAAAATTCAAGATCATTCTTTTCATGGTTTTCAAATTGTGGTGCATAAAGCTGCTGTCATTACTTGATCTGCCTATTAGTGGTACTAAATTTTAGCATCAGTTATTTACAAAGTAAATATCAACAAAGAGCTGTTAAGCACTAACATCATCATACTGCTCGGAAACTCCCCTGAAGAGAAGTGCAGTGGTGTTTATTTTTGTACAAACTGAACATTGAGACAGGAACAAGTGGTACTATTTGGGTTGTTTTGAAAACATTGGGGTAAATGAGGGCAGGACCCAGATTTTGTTTTTGAAGCCCCTGTGTAAGATTTTGAAGTGAGGGTGGGAGAGAAACTGACTTTCCTATTTCAAAGAAACTTTTGTTTAATTCTTCCAAATGTGTCTTGGAAGTTTCAACTCTTTGGAAAAATACAACAGACCATTACATGGTATTTTAAATCAAAGCATATTCATATTAGAATGGCAAAGCCAGAGAGCAATTTAGACAAACATGCAGGCGGGAATGATTGCAATTAATTTAGTGGTATAAGGGCATGACATGATTTAAAAAACACTATATCAATTATGTCATAGCATTTGCAATATGTCTTACATCCATTTTAGTCTATAATGCGATTCTTTTTGCTTATCTAAACTGTATTTCATAATGTCCAGATTACCAAAACAGCTGCCCTCCTTCACATATTTAAATATTTTTGTCCCCAAAAAGCAACATGAGTTTGACGTTTTGATTTTCTGTGAGTGTGGTCACTTTTAGTCCACTTCTTTTTTTTGTTGTGTCAGCACTGATGGGCTTTGGCATACATTTTTAGTTAGCGGGTAAGTCAACAACAGACAACAGACATCTTCCTCTGCTTGTCACTCCTGCGTCCTAATCCCATAAACAACAATATTGGGATACAAAAAACAATCTTCTTACATTTAAAGTGACTCCAAATACATACTAATCAACTTGATTGCCACAAAAATGCATACGGCAATATGTTGTCCTCACAAAGACTGTGAAGAGTGGGTGGAAAAGGTACGCACATATGTGTTGCTATAAACACAATATGAATCTTTACTTCAGGCCTGAACAGAGCGTTGTTTTATTATGTCAAGGTGAGCTGTGTTCACTCGAAGATGTGTCATGTAAACAGCTGCATCAGTCTGATTAAAGTTCTCTAAAAAATGATTTCCACTCGTGAACAGCAAGTCTGCATAACGCCATAGACTGAAAATGTTCAAGTCTTATTTCAACCAGGGTTTTAAAATGTCTTTCAGGATGGATGTGTAGTGAAAAGGGTGGCATTTAAGTGATCCTTTTCATAAAAAGCTTTGAGAAGCACTGGTTTAGTTGTTGGAAAAATATTTTAGCTTACAAGAAAGGTGAATGAGTTGCTGTAGTGCCAGAAGAGAACATTTATGAGAAAATGACAAAGCTATTTCCTTCTGGAGACGGCAGAGACAGCATAATTTTGACCCTCAGCACTTAAGCAAATATGTATCCCACAGCATGAAAAGCAGCTGTTACAGATGAGATGAAAACAGCTACAGTGCAGCTAAATAATCATTGTGGGTTTAAATCCTACTTGTTAGCATCTTTTTGGAAGCCATATACAGTTTTATCCATCTTCTGATGCAAACATAATCATATTCCTTGTATTTTGTACTAATATAACATATGTGCTTTTTATGTTTCTCCAAAGCTGCTTGTCTCCACTCCATTAAAGAATGTGACTGTACTTGCTCATGAACATAAAAAAAAAATTAAATGACTCAAACATGACAAGTTGATTTCCTTCAGTCCTTACATAATCTGATTTTAAAGCTGCATTATGCAGTTCTTAATACGGAGACAACTAGGTCACAAGTCACATCTCACAATTTGAAGAAATAAATGTGGGCTTGAAAGTGAATTATGGATCTCTACTCAGCTCACCATGTGTGTGTCCTTGAAGTAAGTATGTTAGTGCATGAATGCTCAAAGGCAGCCTACAGATGTGTTTGCTGCCTCTGCAGCCTTGTTATTTACTTTAAATATAAGGCAAAAGACAACCGGAAAGATGTGACTTGTCAAGCCAAATTATAGTATTCCTATAATAAGAAATATATAATGTATGTCAAGGTAAATGTATGTTCAGCATAAGATTATACAATATATTTCTTAAATATCTTTTATACAAATTCAAAAGACATTAAAAGACCTATTTTCATGATTTGTGACAGATCCTTACTTAGTTTTATTGAATCACATCTCCCTCTAAATTAAAGTGTTCTCCTCCTGTGAAAGAAATTAAGCTTTCTCTAAAACCATGATCCAATTTCAATAAAACTATTTTTAAAAAGGGGCATTTTGTGCAGGTAGTTATCTCCATTTTAATCTTGGAGACAGAGAGCCAAAGCCTAGGGTCACATGCTCCCTTAATTTGGAAGAAACTAAAAAAAACTGAAGATGACATCATGGCAGATGTGACAGGAAATGTCTCTCCAGGCTATGTCTCAACCAGTCCACAAGATAATGTGTCATCCGCAGGTGCACAAATGTGCAATGCAGGCAACATTATGGCAGCACAGTTCTCTGTGTTGTGGTTGGAAACCGCCTGTAGGCAGGAACTTTATCTGATAAGTATGTGGGAGGTTCTGGCTTTTATTTCAAGAAGAGATAAAGGAAATTTCAAGGGTGGAAAAGAAGCAGAGCATGTAAAGAATTCCAGCATTCCTTTTTTTTTTTTTATCAAGATACCGAGTTACTTGGTGAGTCTTGCACTTTTACCAGAAGTAGGCAAAAAATAGAGAAATATTCCTTTAATACAACTTTCAATGCCATCAAGCCTCCAGACAGCAACTTCACAGAGAAAGCTATCTGCACTGTCTCATGTGTCACATATGAAATGCTTTCTTCAAACAGCTTTTGATCTAGAAATTGCAAGAAGGTGAAGACAAAGGTAATGAGACACATGACAATGTGGCAACACTAGCTATGGTGAAATTCAACTATTGAAGCAAAGAAATTTCTCTCACATACTTATTGTAGGATGTATATAAAAAAAAAGCATGCAAAGTGCCCCATAAACATCATACTAATTGTACCTTTTCTCTCTTTTTCATTTAACAAGCAGAAATACTTTGGTGTATTTTATCAGGATTTTATGTTAAAGTAGAGTACATTGGTGAGTAAATAACATCCCACTGAACCAGAAGGCTGGACAAGGAAAGCATTAATCATGGAAATGGGCTTAACTCTGCTTTTTATGAACATGAGTGGCCAAGAAGTAAGCCATTATTAAAATAAAGTTTGTGAAAAGATTTTATATTAATGTAACAATGGAACGGTCCATCAATAGTATATTATGATTGTTATTTTATTATCATTATTATCATCATTTGATTTTAAATTTTATTTTCTTGTTATATAACTTATGTGTATTATATGATTAAGTGTATTATATAGTGTAGATTGGTAAGGAATATGTCCGGTTGTTATTTACAATTGTCATTATTATTATCACAGGTCAGTAAATTTTCTTGTCCTCTAATGAGAGTCAGTTTGTAATCATTTTGTTTTTATGTAATATCATTTATTTGTTGGTTCTTTAGGGTAGAGTAAATGGAACAGGCTTATGGATTCCACAACATGTTTACAAGATGTAATCACTGAGTCATTTTAATGTTGTATTAAATGAGATAGGGTATCATTTTTAAATTTTATTTAATTTATTTAATCAGGTAAAATACCATCTTATTTCTAAGCATGACTTGGGCAGAAAATATGCAACACACAACCACCATTAAATAAGTGTTCACTTCTTTCGATTCATTTTCAAACAGAAAAGAAATTAGTGGTGAGCTAATTATTTTGTTCTTGGTTATGCATACACATGTTTTCTCTTGTCCTACTGGTTACTTATTTTCTTAAAAAAAAAACTGTACCAAATAAATAAATAATTGAATAAAAAAAATGTGATGATATATCATATCTACAGTTTGCTATAAGACATAGCAAACTGTAGTCATAGCAAATATGTGGCTCAATGTGACCAAACTGTTTGTTCACCATGCAAAATGTTCTAAGTGACAGAAAACATAGTGGGGGAGTCATCATGCTGGTTTTCTTCCACTGCAACAGGGAAACTGGTCAGGTTGGAGATGGAGCTAAATACTGGACAATACTTGAGGAGCTATTTGAAAAATGCCAAAATGTCAGTGAATTTCAGTCTAGTTTTGTGAATCTGGTAGAGAGGGAATCCTAAAAAAATTCAGGAGTGCCAAAAAGACTCCCCTGTCCTTTTTCTTTGCTGAACAAAAGAAAATTTCTACAAAGTATTCATTTGGGGTGAATGGTGTGTGTGTGTGCTTTTTATCTACTTTTTCCATTATACACCACTTTGTGTTGGTCTATCACATAAGATCCAAATAAAATGCCCACAATTTTGTGGTTGCAGCTTGAGAAAATGTGCAGAAGATCAAGGGGTGGGAACACCTTTGCAAGGTAGTGTAATTATTTTTGTTTGCTGGCTCAAATAACACAAGATCCCATAAAACAACCACCCTGTAGTTTATGTGTAATTTAGAGAGAGCCAAAAGCATTTTTCTCTAACCCAGGCAAGAGGTAATACAAGTAACATGCTGTGAGAGACACATCATATCAAAGATTTGAGTTATACTATGTGCAATAAGCAAAGAAACAAAAACAATTTAGCAGAACTGCAGTATTTCACAAGCTTTTTTGCCCTTTTTCATTCAGTTCACGATTAAGATACTCAGTCATTTGCATGCTTCCATGCTGGGAATCAACAAGAACAGTAGTTATTTTGTGCTGTTTGGACTTGAAAGGTTTAGCTGTGGGTTATGCTTCTCATTTTACACTTTCAGGTAACTGTAGTAGTACTGACAAGTTCATCCTTGCTTTCATTCAGAGTTTGAATCCAAACCTTTGGACTTTTCTGCAAACCTCAGCCCTATACTTAAAAAAGGCCAGAAGTGCCACAAAATCCTAAAATAAATAAATAAATACAAGTATTAAAAAAATAAGTTTATTTTGAACAAAAGCATGAAGAATATCACACTCTGTTCTTGTGGGGATTATCCAACGACAATGGGGAGTAAGAACAACAGTTGCCTAGTAACTTGAGCATGATCTATTACACATATTGATTTCCAATATGTTCAGCAATCTATAAATATAATTACATAACATTAAATATAACCCTACCACCAGCACAATATAAAAAAGGAGCACATACAATCAGCTGTAAATGACATTCAAATAAGTAAAAGCAATCTGGCCATTGTAATCAAACATATTGGGGTGTCTAATGTATAAAGAGCATGTCTGAGCCTCAAGGGGATAAACCAATTGGTCCTAGAAAAAGGTTTTGTTTTGTCTGCACATGTCTATACACATTCCAAGAATGTGGAGAATGGTAAGCAAGCAACAAGAGGGGCTTTGTGTTTCTCTATCCACTGCCCACCCAGTAGATTAGCCTCTTATCTGTTAAATGAGACTGTGCCGACAGATTTGGATAGCAGGCCTCTGGCATCAGCAGCGTGCTCTGTGCACTGAGAGCTCTGCTGTATCACAGATAGTCCCTTCGCAACAGCTAGGCAGCACAGACAGCCTTGGACCAGGCAGTGGGTGGATATGTGGAGACACATAATAGGCAGCTTCAGATGCTGCCATTCCTCCTGCTTCAACACTGCAGGTATTTTTCCCCCTTTCAAGCTGTTTCTTGTCACAGATACAAAATTATAGCCATCTTTGTGTAAATTACATATTGTTCTGAAATCACAGTGTTAAGTAATGCAACAAGAAGACAAAAAACACAAGCCTTTTTCAAATGTCACTGTCACTTGAACATAAAAGACACAAAGGTAAAGACACAAAGGATGTGCTATGTTTATTCTTGTAAAGTACAACTTAAGTGTTTTGTTTTTTTCAGGCTTGCACATCTTTTCCATTGTATATTTATGCAAATGATTGGTAGCTGCAAAACTCTTTTCACGCCAGTCAATACTAAGTAAGGACAATAGCTACAATCCAATAATTCATATTTCTTGTATTTCTGTAAAGTCTGGTAAACTCTTGTTCTCCTCTGCCTGTTGGAGAGGAGATCAACAGGCAGAGCAATTTAAATGAAAACCAAACACAATTACAAGTGATTTAAAGAAAACCTCCCCTCTTCTGGAACAGCATTATTTACCAGGAAATATGTGAAGTGACAGATTCTCGGTTATAAGGAAGCCCTAGGTTAGTTTATTTTAAGTAAGAAATGGGCAACCTAACCATAACGAGGCCTGGTTGTTCCAGCCTTAAGAGTCCAGCCAACGGCAGAGAAAAGAGCGTCTTTATGCAGTCTGCTATCAGGTAGTCCTAAGAGATTACTTATTTTCATGTTTCTCTCACAAAATGTATCAGAACATAAAGTTTCTTGCCAAAGTATCCATACCCCTAGAACTTTTTTGTAACTTTTTTATTACTTTACCACCAGAAATCTTATTGGGATTTTATGTGATAGAGTAACACAAAGTAAAGCCAACTTGTGAAGTGAAAGAAAAGAATAAATTAATTTTTAGATGTTTTTGCAATTATTAAATAAATGTGGAATTGATTTGTTTTGAACTAATTGTACTCTGAAATTCCAAGTGAACTAAAAACATCTTTTAACACAATCCACGTGTATAATTTAATCCCCGTATAAATAAAGCTCTTCTATAAGGAATCAGACATTTGTTAGAAAACATTAATGAAAAGCAGTTCCACAAACAGACCAAAAACCAAGAAGCACTCAAGTATTTTTCCACATGTATCAAACTTTTTTGTATATTTGTCTGCAGTGTTGTTGTTTCATCCATTATTCCAAAAAAACAAGTATTTATTTCATTCAGTTCTGTCCACAAGGTTGAGATCAGAAACTGGTAATAAATCATGTCATTTAATTTTTGAAAGCACAGATTTGAAAAAATTAATAATTTTTTTTTTCACTAATGTGGACTCCATCTTGCTATTAAAGTACAAAAACAATTTGCACCTTCATGTTGTCACATTGCTACATATTTTATTAGTTACTTCACGTTTGCCAGCAAATACACTAATTACTCAATATTATCAGACAGGATTTTCTTCTCTTGAACAAATCACACTCAAATACAAAGAAAGGTCAATAAGACTTGAGGCGCTAAATAAATTGTCTGGGTCTTTACTCTTCATTGTAGCACTCTAAGCAAAAGTCAGTCATGTTCCCAAATTTATTTTTTGTTGCTAAATGTTATCATACCTGAGTTTGCTTGTGCATGTAATTCTGCAAGAACTGCTCTTAAGATAAAGTCTCGTTGCTCTGATGCAGTTGTTCATATTTAAGTTATGTATTTTCTGCATACTTCTTGGAAAGTTCACTCACATTTTTTCTCATTTAGGCAAATTACAGGCATAGTAAACAGCTTCTTGAGGTTCAGAGTTGTTTGTATTACTTCTGCTCCCTTTATGTCTATAAATATGACCCACTTGCTTTTAAAACTGTCATGGATCACTATCCTCCCTCTTTCAATGTGTTTATTAAGCTGGCATCGTAGTGAGGTAATTTGGCCACTCTACGGCAGTACTCAGTCAGCTTCTGAATGCAGAAGAAGATAAACATGTCAACGGTGGAGAAAATCTTGATTATAAACAAAGACATAAAAAAGGGGCCCTGCAGCAGAATGATGTTGTCTGTACTACTAATAAATAAATACATGATAAGTGAATGGAGAAGTTCCATAATTTTTGTCATCATCATCTTCTTTTTTTGTTCCTTTTGATGATCGCACCACATTTCTTTTCACTTTCATTTCATAATTTCTTTTTTTATTTCAAGATATAATACTACTTTTATGTAGAATACATATATTTCTTACATGGGACCTTCACTTCAGGAGACCTAATTCTAGATGGTCCAATATAAGAAAGCGTTCCATTATAAAGAAAGCTATTACAAATCACCCTCCCACATTGTCCTTTAGAACTGAACATTAGCTTTTCTGTATTGTTATCAGCTTAAAAATTGTGAAATGTCACATTTTGAAAACAAATTTCAAGGTATAGTTGAAATTAAGATTTTTATCCACATTCATCAAGATTGGAAAACAACAAGGAAAAAAATCAATTGGATCTCGTTTAAGAATTACCCATGTCTTTAAGTGAGTATTGCTCACTTAAAGGCACTCCTGGAATATTCCTTGAAGAGAAAGAAGAAGGCACTTTATTTGGAAAAAAAAAAATCAAATTGTTACTACAAATCCTATTCAGTCAGTCAAGGAAATGCAACTAGAAAGAGAGACTCAGCTAGCTGACTTGATCATCCCAGAAATATCTGTGGGCAGATCAAACACGCACTGCCTCCAAGACAGCCTGAAAATATTTGTTGAAACGATCTGTAAAAAGGAGTGGGTGAAAATTCATAAACCGAGAGCAGAAAGTAAACAAAAAAACTCTTAGAAGTTGTAAACTCTGTCAAACACCCGAAGTTTTGACTTTATGAGGTAATCTTAGTTTTTAACATTTCATGCATTAAATACTGTAGAAAAAGTCAAAGCTGACTGACATTACATTTATTATGAGTTGGTCCGTTCCTTTTAAAAGAAAAAATACGGAATTCCTTCAAGATATCAGCAACTTTTTTGGACACTTGCATGACAAAAACTTGGGATTAAAAGCAATGCTCCAGAATCTATATAACATTTATTCTCTCCCACAAATCATTTGGATGGATTTCAGGCTTTGTTTCCTACAGCCTTTGACTCATGCCATCTCAGTCTGAACTGTTTTTACACGACTAAGAGCCAATAAGGCAGGTTGAAATGCCTCCACCTGGTCTGACTCATGATTTGATCTGGTGTGTTGTGTCTTACACTGAAGGCCGGAGTTGATTGGTAGTATTAAGTGCACACCTGGGACCCAAATCCTTACTTTTTCCCCCACTTCCATCCTCCCTAAGCCCAGAGCCTGAGATGCATGCAAGGGAGGAGAGCTTGGCAGCTCGTGTGGACTTACTGAGACAGAGCTGCCTGCCATGTTAGGCATGAGTGCCAGTCACCATCAGGTCCAATGGACAAAACTGGAGCACATTTCTGAAGCCTTACACGTTCTTGCTGGTTAATAAATCTCTTACCCTGCAGAAGACAGGAAAAGTAAAGGATTGATCATTATCCAGACCATAGAAGTAACTGGAGAGGACATAGAGTCAGTTTACATTGGGGGTGGCCTGCCACATGCACAGTGGTTTATTTCTCCCCAATATATAAACAAGAACCCCATGTAAACAAATGCTCATGAAATAATACATATGTTTTAAGTTTTAGATAGGTGAAATCCCTACACTCCAAATGTTATTGAGTTCTTTAGCATCATAGTTTTTGTTTGAAAATATATCTCAGTTAGATGTATGATCAAGGTTTCAGTAAAAATGGGTTGAAACAAATATGCCAAATATGCTGTCACACTTTAAACGTATCGACCAAGACTACAGCAAGTGATAATCTCTGTTGTAGTTTTATTTTACAAATTTTATTCAGGTCAATATTGATTAGACATGCTCACAGCGTGTTTTGTTATTATATCTGTTTTTAAGTTGAACTTTTGCTTGAGAACAACTACCTAATATACTGATGGTATTTTCTGGATAATAAATGAATAATTAAAAATTACATTAACAATAATAACAATATTAAGACTATTACTACCACCACTAATAATAATTTTTTTTCCCAATATTTTCAAATACTGAAATATTTATAATGGGGTAATATTAAAATAACAATTGGCCTGACTTCTGTCTGCTGAGTATTACTCACAATGTACCTAGCATTAAGGTGTGCTTTTATGTCTGACAATGAACAGAGGTATAAAACCTGACAGCTTCAGCCTACCTCCTACAACCTAAATATATTAGGCATTCACAATTTAGAAGATCCTCTTCGGTAAAAGATAAGCTATTATCTTCAATAACCTTATAAAGCCTGTTACTTGAAGTCATGTATATATGCTTATAATTTTTATTGTGAGGGTTTCAAGGAAGTTGCTTATTAGTTCATTTGTTATATTTACGCTATTAAGGTAATAGATGGTCAGCAACCTGCTTTAGGGTCTCCTCATATTATTATGTTAACTTGTTTGGGAAGACTTGACTACACCACTCTGAAGAAACCTTCCTGGGTGGCATGTGCTGGAGGTAGACTGCTAGTCATGCCATTTGCCCCTAATAAGGAAGAATATCATGTGGTGAGGAAGAAAACGTCCTCAGTCTTCCCTGCTCAGTTGTCATTTGGTGCCTTCTGACAAGAAATGTTTGACATGCTGTTTTTTGAAGAATAAAAACAAACATATAGTTTTTAATTATGCAGAGTTTAATTGAAAATTAATGACAGTAACTGTCTGAATAAAGTAGCAAGCACTTTAATTGTAAGTGAATTTCTCCATAGTGGCAATAACGTACCAAATTGTTTCTGTTGAAAGTAGTTAAGAATTTTGAAAATCTGTGAAAATCTTCATTTGATCACAGTATTCTGAAAACAGATGCAGGAAGAAAATGTGCAATACTCTTTCAGAAAATAAAGACTAAGCATCAGGTGGTTTAAGGCAACAGTACAAAGCACAGCATTACCATTTACCTCAAACTCTCTATCTTGAGGTCAACTCATCTGCCTTTCCCTTAAATGTACAGCTTAGATTTTTTGAAGTGGGCTTCTTTTCAAAGGTTATGACTTGTCAATATCTGACCTGCAGATAGCTCTCTTAGTGTCTTCACTTAGATGAAAGAGAAATTTGTTCTACCATCAAGAGCTACTTTAAGTGGGGCCAAGACATATCTGAAGTCTCAGAAATGTCATAGTGATTCATGGGAACCCTACTTTATACCTTTTTAGCTCTAAAATGCTTGCATTGGATGGTAGTTGACATGGAAGTCAATGGTTAGTTGCAGTAATATTAGCCTGCAGTATTTAACGACATCATTCCATTCTAAAACCACATATCAGATGCCATAAACTATATCTCATCAGACAGTATTTTCACTTAGACATAGTTTTGTTGTACTCTGATACATCATATCACACATTTTCGTATTTATTTGTGCTAAGCCATCCATTTGCTGTTTATGCCTACCTATTCCTAGAGAGTCGAGGAGCTAGTACCCAACTGTAGCAGTCATGAACGGAACACACTATGAAGAGGTCACCAGTCCAACACAGATTAACACATAGCCAAATGACCAGTTACACACACACACTCCCTCCTAACAGCAATTTAGAGAAACCCAGTAGCATAACATGCTTGTTTTTGAACTGTGCTTTTACCATCTTAGGATGCTTAAGACTGGAGTTGTTTATCTGCTTCTTCTGGATAACTCATTTTAGTTTCATTAAGACAAAGATGTGGAAAGACTTGTCTCCTGCAGGCAGGATATTGATAAGTTAAAATCTCTCAATTAGTTACTAGCAGGGCTAGCATAAATGCTTGAATAAGGGAACTTGGTGTATCTAATAGCTCTTTGACTATTTAATTACAGGTAAATAAGAAATTGAGACTTTGTGGGTGTTTGCCATTATAATTATAATCCACTCAATGTGCCTGCAATGCTCTCACTGTTAACTGGATTGTATAGGAATCTTGTTAAAGCAATGCTGGATTGCATTTAGGTCACTTTGGGTAAATGCTAAAGTTGCAGTACTCACTTAAAGCCCGTTGAGGACCTATTCAGTTGTTGAGTTCTGATTTGACTTCAGCTTTTTATGGGGGTCATTTTGTGGCCACTCCATCTGATGACTTCAGTATTTGCTAATGTCCCTCTGATGTGTTTCAGAGCCAAATTAGCCCCGTTTGTCGCCGATAACAAAACTATTACCTCACTCACAATGATCATTAGGGGCTTTTTGTCAGACTTCCATAGTGCATGCAGTCTCTTTAACAGCTGTGTGTACAGGCTCTTATGAAGTAGCCTGTTCTTTCACGGCTTGTATGTAGAAAACTGTCCAATGCCTTGTAATTGCCTTCGAGGTCTCCTCAGGTGGATTAATTATGCAGTGAAAATTGGACATTATCAGCTAACTTGCCTCAGCACGAAAGCGATGGGATTAATTAGCACTGAGATAAGTGCAAATATGACAAGTTGAAACTACAAGTCCCAATGTGCTTTTGAACAAAGCAAACTATTTGTTAAAAAACAAATGTTTCTTGTTTTACATTAAAACATGTTTTACAGACCACTGACTTGCTAATAATCAATTTTAATGCAATGATTCGGCAAGGACAGTGATTCTTTTTGAAAATAGGTATTGGTGCTAAGTGGTGGGAACTGAATTAAAAAAGGCACATAGATGTAAAGAAAGAAAATTATTTTTCCTCCAGTTCTAATATTGAATAAACAGTGGTGCAGAGAAAACCCATTCCAATTAAAGCTTCTTATAGACAAAAGACCAATTCCTTATCAGCTTTGTGTATCTTTTATGATGTCATATCTCCTTTAAAACATTCACATTTATGCAGCTGTTTTATCCTGAACAGAATTTTGTATAATGTTACTAATAATGCTATGATGTGCAATAGCACTCATTTGAATACATTTGTGATCAATATTGTCCTAAAGCATTCATTAAAATATCTGAATCTTGATCTGATTAGAAAAACCCTATAAATTACAAGATGTGTGGTGATTTGGCCCAAAGTATTAGATCAGAGTTCTGATTAAGTTTATTTTTAACAGTTGGAAATTCTAGATTAAACGCCTAATCTCTATTATTGATATAACATGTGGGATTTTTATCAGCAGTACCAGTGAGTGAGACAACAAGGGACTCATGTGGCCATGTTTTTTCTTTTGCACCAAAGTATGTATTTACGTGACCAACAAATTGTTTTTTCTCAAACAGCTTTTCACAATTTACAGTGATAACAAAGGGTGTCAGCCATTACAGAGAGGCTGTATTGGCTGCTGCAGCTATTTGTCAGTCTGTGTGATGTCACCTGCTCCAAAGCTGTTGTTGTTGCGCAACACCTCCCCCCCTTCTCTCTCTACTCGCTCACTCTCTACTTCCTCTTCTGAGGGGCAGATGTGCTACCAGCTCTCCGTCTAACGGGTGAATTGAGTTTCCTAAATCTGCTGGGATTTACCCTGTCCAGAACTGCAGTAAACTCTGTTTAAAGCTGGGGACGAGAAAGACCAGCCTGGTTTCTGACGACTTCCATCCAGATGTCCCACCCTTCTTCCCCCTGTGAATTAGCCAGACTGAGCAGCCTGCAGCCAACTAGTTTCCCAAGGCACACCTGTTAACGGTCGCTCTTTCTCTTTTATTAGAACGTGATAGAAAAAAAAAAGTAGAATTAAAGCAAAGTTTGCAGGAGACAAAAACAACACACACAACCAGACTGATTGAATCGAAGTCTAAGTCTACTCTTAGGTCTTGACGTTACTTGTGTGATTAATTTTAAAGGTAACTTTTATTGTTACTGTTAAACTAAAATCTCCGGCATGGGGAAGTGGGATGAGCTCAGATTTTCTTGACACTGTTTTTAAGGAGCTGTCCATGTGGAGAAGAGCTGCACAGAAGAGCAGATAAAATATTAGTCAGTACATTACTATGATTCCAAAAAGCAAAATATATGAAGTGACTTTTGAATGCACATTGTTAGCTTGAACCACAGTAAAATATGCATTTTAGCTAACATGAGTAAGACTTGAGCATATCAAAACTTGCCTTGGTGTGTTGAATCAGATATATCTTTATGATAAAGTAATGTGTGATTCAGGTGGCGTGCTGCCACAATGTTACACCAGCTTCCTTAACCTAACTAATTATATGCTAAAGCTGCATATTCTGGCTGACATGCAGAAAGTCTGGTTGAGGAAAAACTGTATTTAAAAAAAAACATATGCAAGAGACTGCAGAGTTAGATTGGGGCTCGGCGTGATCAAATTCCTACTCTTTAATGACTCGGATCAAGATAGGGGACACCAATCATGATCCAGACTTTGCAAAAATTTCTAATATGAGAACCACCTACACACTCTAAATTACAACTGACAAAAATTGTTTAGGAAAAAAAAATATGTGAAGGGTTTCACTACTCATTACAACTCCCTCTGCAGTTCAGCAAACAGCTCAAAATAACCCTCCCAATAAGTCACTTGGAAGAAAATGTGAGGAGTCAGCTGATTCCTAATCCTCTCTCTTTTCCTGGGCTCTCACATCAAGAGTCAGACTGATATGTGCAATCACATGAAAGCCCCTATGCAGTGGGGCTATCATGGTCTAGTAAACCTCCAAGCTCTACTGTGTGTTTTGGCAGAAATGAGACTTGAGTGATGCATGTGTAATGAAATTCCTTCATCTGCCTTCAATGCAAACAACATGATGATAGCACAGCAAACACAGATAGTTTTCATAACATGTTTGTGCAGATGACATTCATTTGAGTTAGGTACAATCAAACAAACAAAACAAGAGAGATGTTTTTAATTTGTACGATCATTTCAGTGATGAATGAAAAAAGTCAAAATCTGATTTAGAGGAAATTGTTTTTGACGTTCATTTAGGCAAAACACTTGCTTAGATAGTTTCCATCTGATCTATTTTACATGCAGATGTGACATGCTTGCTCTTTTTTCCACACTTTTGCCCTGGAGTAGTGAACAAAGAGTCAGAAGGATTTAGTGATTGACAGCTCTGTGAACTATTACAGACAGACCCTATATCTCTGTTTAAAATCCCACTCAGGCCTGCCAAGAGTGGCATTAAAATATGGAAGCCCTTTACTTGGCTGTTCTGAACCTTGAGCCATTTTTTTTTCGCAACATAATTTCAAATTCCTTTGTTGATATTTATGCATGATGATGTAAATGGCAACACATATTTCACACAAAAATTTGCAGTGTTATAAAACACAAAATCAGATATCATTTGCTGGCAAACCCGATGTGAAGAATGCCCATTTGCAGTCTTTTATTAAGCAGTTTTATTTGTCAGTATAACGACATCTGTGATCGTTGCATTTTTATGAGATTTATACTCAGCCCCGCGCTGTTGCTTTAACACTCGCTGCATGTCACTGGCTGTCAGTCTGAGAGATGTTCCTCTAAAACTTTCTCTTCGTCTTTCAAGTAAATTTCCCAGTAGAGCTCATGCCCTATTTAAAACCATAACACTGCAGTCAAATGTAACCAGTTGTTCATATTGGATCCACGAAATGCCACCTTCTGTTTGCATCTGTTCTGTAAATGTAGAGGAAATGCTGAGAGTCATCGCAGGGAGGGTAATTAAAATCAAGGAAATCTTTTGTAATTCCAGTGAGGAGAAAATCACCTGAATATTTGCTTTAAATTCATAATCCAGAAACCAGCAATGATTCTAACATGACTGTCATAACACTGTCATCAAAAGCAAATCAAAGACTTAGCAGTAACTATGTTACAATTACATAATTCCAAGAACTAATAATCTAATGCACTGATATGAAAGACTTTTGCTGCAAACTGCGATTTGTTAGTAAGATGTTTCAGTAATAAGGATTTTGTAATGTGAAAATACAAAAATGGTAAGTAATGAAATATTGTTGATCTTATCAGGATCCATCCCTGAGCACATGTAACCTTTAGACCATGAGTGACCCACAGCTGCTCTGAGAAAAGATTCATGGCCTTTGTTAACAAGCAGCCTGTTCAAACAACAACTCAGAAACTTGTGACTAACAACTCACTTGGAGATGGTAAAAAGAACAACCAGGAATTAATAAATACCCTTGGGTGTCCTCAAGACTAATAAGAGAGTATCCAACAGTAACCGAAGTGCATCTTTGGCATTTTTATTTATTATTACGAATATATTTTTAAATAATAATCATAAAAAATCATTATAGGAAAACCTGCTTTCAATGAAGTTTTCAATGCAACCTGGAGAATTAAAGAATAACTTTCAAACTATTTCTATAACTTTTCACAGTGAAAAACTGCCAGTCAGTTAGCCTATTGGTAGAATAGGCTTTTAGTGAAATTGCCTATTTTATCAAAACAGGCAAATTTACAGTTGACTCAGAAAAAGACAGATCACAGGACCTCATTTCAAATGGACTTTAAAGGAACAATTATTTTAAAAACATAGTTTGCACAAAATGTGAGCAATAATGGAGCATACTGACATTAACTTTAATCTTCAAATCTTTCAAAACGTTCAGACTAATCATTACACATTTTAAGATTTATGTAATTCTACAATGGTAGACATAGCAACTACTAACTAGTTTCAGCCTCCTGAAAAAAATAACCTGTATTCAGAAAACCTTTAAAAAAACAAAAGTTGAAATGCATCAATCAGCTTTTTTTTTTGCTGATACTGTCTGAGGTCTGATCTGCAGTTTCCATTTTCGTTCATCTCAAAACAGAATAGTGACTTACAGGGTAGATTTTCGGTTCATGTTTTAACAAAACAAAAGAGTTTCGCAATGATTCACTATAGATAACAGTGTTTTTCTGTTTTGCTAAAACAGGAACATAAAATGTCATTTTTCAAAACAAAAACATGTTCACCATTATTCTAATGTTTTCAAATGAAACATTATAGTTAAATCCTCAACTTATGATATAATTTATAATTTCCTAAAGAAAACATCAGGTTAATTAGATATTGTTTTGCAATTTCCGTTTGGTCGATTTGAAAAAAAAAAAAAAAAGCAATACACAAAGGCTTTTTTAAATAATAGCAATTTAATTATTTGGATGACATAAATATATCATTAGGATATCATTAGACAAATCATGTATGTTTACTTTCTGTTATCATCTGAAATTATTTAAACTTTGAAAAAATACAAAATAAAATGTCCATTTTAGGCAGCATTCATGTGATTGAAGCCAGAGAGCAGTTGTAGAGCTCACCCACAACAACCATTAACTGTTTACTCTTTCTTTAATATTGGATGTACTCATGGATCAGTGCTTCTGTATTTTTTTTAATGTATGTCTTTATGCTTTGTCTACTCACACTGAACCAGATTCTGCTGGAGGTTTCTTCCTGTTAAAGGACGGTTTTCCTTTTTGCTGTCTACATGCATGCTAAGCATGAGGGGTCGCTGCAAAGTTAATGATTCATCGCAATCAACTGTCCTCTTTTGCCACATGCTCATCCAGGAGGACTAAAGGCTGTAAGTCAGTAACTTGATGCAATTGCCTGGGTTAACAATACATTGAAATAATAAACTCTGGCCGGGTGGTAGAGTTTTGCAATCAGAACGTTTGATTCCAGCTTTCTCCTGTCACACGTCAATGTATCCTTGGGTAAAATATTCAAATTCAATTCAATTCAAAAATATTTTATTGATGCCAAAGGAAATGAAATGTTGTTGTAATTCATTTAATTAAGGAGTTATTGTACATGGTGATGGCTGTGGGCAGGAAGTTCTCAAGTAGCGGCCTGTATTGCAACAAATTTGAAGAGGCCTCTGACTGATTCTGTTTTTCTGTAACAGTCTAATGATGAGGAAGGTGAGGTTTGTTCATAATTTTCTTGATTTTGTATAAAATTCTACTTGCACCATGATCTCCAGAGGTTCCACAGTAGTCCCCAGTAAAAAAATGTATCCTTCTTTATCAAGTTGAGTGTTTTTAGGGCTGGTTCTGATGATGCTACCCCAACAGATGATGGCAGAAAAGGTGACACTCAGCAGACTTATAGAAGATCTCCAATATCTTGGTGCATCTTGGCTGCAAACTGTAAAACGAGCGGCGGTAAGAACATGTACAAAACAGAAAACACATGGCCAGTGAAATAAGCAGGATTGGTTTGGCTCTAGAAACTGGTTGACAAGAAGTTAATCTAAGTGAGCCACAAAATCTAATTCTGTCAAGGGCCCCATAAAATCTTGGGCTGCTCTGACTGTTTTGAATATAAATATGCAGCAAGTACGAAGGGGGAGGGAAAGGGTTGCAAATAGACTGCATTTCTATAGTTTACCTGCCTGGATTTGTCAAGGTTTCCTGGGAGGAGCTCTGCAGACAAAGGAGCATACTTGGATTAGGTTTTTAGGTCACTCAAGGTGGGAATATAAAAAAACACACACACAATGATGCTCTAGCACCATAATTAAGCATAGTACAGTATAATTACGAGGTGAGTGCTTCCAGTTGTGATGTTTTCACCTGCTCCTGTTCGCATAAAAAGAAGGCGGAGTCAGACTGCTAACAGGACTGGCCTCAACCTGTAGACCTGTATGTGAGGCGGACAGAGGAAAGGAGCGCGGCGGCGGCGGCGGAGGGAGGGGAAGCTACCGTCACCACCACCACTATATACAGATGAAAATTATCTGTAGGCTTAACCTAACCAGATGGACGTATTTTTCTTCCTGAACGGGTTTCCCTACGAGCTTAATGATAGCTGCCTGCGTCGCTGAGGGGAACAGCCCGTGTTTAATGGCATTTGGGAAGACTTCGCGGCTCTCTCCGGGTAGAAGAGGAGACATTACGCCGCGAGTTAGCTAACGTTAGCTCGCTAACAAGGTCAGTTTGAAATATGGACTCTGCTGCTGTTGTGTTATACTTCTGAATAGGATTTCGTCTTCCTTCTGTGTGCACACCGGACTCATGTGCAGGATTAGCGGGCACTCCAGGTAGCTGACAGGACGTGCAAAAGACTGCGTTTGTGATGGATATATTATGTTTGCGTTAGCCTGTTAGTTAGCCCCCCCTCGGTAGTTAAATATCTGCCCAGTCCGCTCCTTATCCCACTTTGGTGTTTGAAAGTGAGCTGACTCACAATAACTCTGCCTTGTTCAGGTTGCTGCTTTCAGTGAAGCTTTTGTTAAAACCTGATTCAGCAATGCAGCCTGACCTGGATAAAGGGAGCTGCGGTGTTTTTGACACAGCTTTGTGTTTCTGAGGCGAATGCCCCAGCAGCAAGTCGCTGCTCGTTTCTGCCTAGAATAAAACAGGTGCATCTCTGCGCCTCAGACTGAAGGACGTGGGATAACTCATATAGCCGCTTACCAAATTAGCCATTATACATCTTTCCGCAGTTTTACAGAGAAGTTGGCCCGACTCATCGAGAGTTTCCCTGGTATATACTGAGAAATGATTTATCAAGGTTGAACGTCGTAGGCGGCGTTGCGATTTCCAAAGGCCTCCTCCACAGAGTCCACTTGAAGCGGGGCCCAGGAGCTAATGCCTAGTTACTGAGCTAACGCTAGCTTTAATCACATTACCTGCAGTTTGCAACACAAAACCGCTATTCTGAAACACTTAATCATGTTAATAGTGACAGTGTTTGCCTATCGCTCTAAACGAGATTTTTTTTTCTCCTCCCTTTAATCGCAGGAACAGTGTCGCTGCTGATGTTGGAAGGATTGATTAGTTGTATTTATAATTGACACGAAAGGATTATGAGCCAGCGTCCACACAGACTTGTAAAAAGGCCTCCCACTCAGTCCCCATAAGACACGCAAGAAATCTAATATAACATCTGTTCTTGTTGAGACAGTTTGAATCAGCCTGTTATGTGTAAATCTGTTAATCGGTTTTAGTGTAACTTTTTGTACATTAGAGTCTTTATCTAATTATCTCCGTTAATGTATTTATTCTTGTTGAGTAAATTGAGAGTTTTGCAAGTCGTTTGGAGTCTCTTTGAGGTCTCTGGTGCCTCTTTAGTGCTGCTTTTTGTCATTTATCAGTAGTAACATTTTTGTTAAAACAGTTGTTAAAAGAAGTTGTAAATCATCCCTAGATCTAGTGTGTAGGTTACTGATTAAGTAGACTAGCTACTTTTGAATAGATGTTTAAAGGATCTTTGATGCCTTTTACAGCGGTTAGTAAAAGTCTTAATTTGACTACTTGTAACTAGGGTTGTCAAACTATCTTTTTAAGGTGATCTGCATTAGTAAAATGACCTATTCAAAGATTTCAAAAGTCAAATTGATATAAACTGACCCATTCACGTTTGCCCAAATTGTAGCACTTCTTCCAGCAACCTTTTCTCGATGCAGTTGCTCACCTGACCAAAACAATGAGCTGCTGCAGAAAGTCTTAAACTCTGCTAGCATGACAAAACGTTTTGAGGTCTTCCCCTATGAGATTCTAAAACTGAACATGCTAGTTGCATTAATGCTGCATTGTTGATGTTTGACAGCATCTTAAAGCTCCAGTGTCTGCAACAGACTATTTGTAAGAATATCAGCGAGAAGGACACGGTGACTGTGTTTTGTCGGTGTAAACTTTCCTGTCAGGATGCGTTTTCCCAGGTGGGAAGATGTTCACCATACAGGGCTCTGTACCGCGTTACGAATCAACGCAGGAAAATGTTCATCAGTTGTTGGCTACTAAACAGTGAAGCAACGAAACAAACCAGTGCAAACCCATTTACTCCTCCTTAGTCACAAAGGCAATGGAGGCTAATGAGACAAACAATAATACAGGTTATGGTGGAGCCAGACTGAATCTGACAAAGCAGGAAAAGGTAGGCACCTGCCGTTGATCACTAAAGGAAATACTGTTGTGCAAAATTGCCAGTAACATCAAAACAGCATAGGGTTGTTGCTGAATACATCCACATGGAACAGAGCTATGTTTTACAGTAATGAATGCTTTGCATGTGCCTGATCCATCTTTTGAAACAGAGTTTTTAGTATAGAACAAGCGTTTTTGTTCCTTTTGTATCCACAGCAAATTTACATAAAAATGGAAGAAGACAGTGGCACACTGAAGACGAACAATTATGATAAAAGGCAATAATTGTGTAAGTTAACCAGTTACATTCTTACTAAGATATTAAAACTTGTAGTGTGATCTATTGTTTTACCAGGCTGGGAAGTGGCACTTCTAATCAAGAACTCAATTGTCCCCTACTTTTTGGTTTTACTCTAATTCAAGAAGTTGAAATGCTTACTTGTTGTTTTTGAAATGTTTTTCTTCCTTTTATCTAGAAACAACTCTGTTCCTTCAAAACGTTATTGCTGTGTATCCAAGACAATATGGAGTGTTTTTCTTAGTGTCAAGTTTGTCAAATTTTATTATCCTGACAAATTTACTTGTAGCTGTCCCTTTTTTAATATCAGCCAAAATGTTATGTTGTAGAATATATGACTATGAAACTGAAACCCTCAATACCAAATGGAATCTGCTTTTGGGAGGGTATGGCTGAGCCAGTGATGAAATCACCTGTCAAGTGATTGATGTACAAATGGTATCTGCAGTGTAGTGGACAGGATTGCACCTATTATCAATCCCCTGTACTAATAAAAGTCAATATGAGATGAGAACCATGGTTCTAAAGTGTCCTTCACTAAATTTACTACACCTGCACAATATCAGGAAAACGTGTAACTGCAATATTTTTGCAGTTCTTTTTACCATCTCCAATTATTATGGCTGGATCGATCAAATGCATGTTGGTATAGAGCTGACTACATTATGCCTCAGATATACTCCACCAAACAAAACACAAAAGCAACAATTGTTTTTGCCCCTCCGGAACTTATTGGTTATTGCCATTATAGCAATTCAGTTTATGATTTTTTTTTTTTTAATTAGTTTGCTCATCTACTAGCAAAAATTCAGAATAAACAATTGCATGCTGCTTGCCAAATATAAAACCTGCATCATCTTTAAAGGTCCTTTTAATGCCCACATTTGAACAATTTTTATTTTTTTGGTATTGTCAGAATTAAAAATATTTCCATATTTGAAAATACTCTAATCTACCTTTTCTGGAGGAGAAAAGTGTAGTAACATTTCTTAATTCGGTAACCTGCAGTGGGCAGCAATTTATGGGGAAGGAGAAAGGCAGCATTTAACTTTAAACTCGACACAACTGGAGATTTTGACATCCCATTTAGTGTATAATAGCATATTTTAGCTGTTTCAAATACATTTTTTTAAAATCGTCTTGTATACCTCGATATGGGTAACGGGTATGCCAACTTTGTACCTTTGTTACTTATTTATATTGGCATTAGTTTTTGCCATTTTAAAATGCTGATTTCACTAATAAAAAATCTCTGGTCATTTAGGTAAAGAGGCCCCCAGGGTCCTTAGGCTTTTAGCCCAGAAGGGCTGGTTAGTTACTGTTTTGGTTAAACATTTGTGGCTTGTAACATGAAAAAGATTATAATTTGTGCATGTCAGAGAAGATGCAGCAAACTCCACTAAACATATGGTGCCCTACGATAATGGCAAATTTTCTGATAATGGATTTAGAGTGGTTTTTGAACTCCTGTAAATATCCAACAGAATTTGTTGACATACAGCACTGAGATTTATAGGTGTACTGTAGTCAGTGTAAAGGGAGTTGCTCTGGAATCGCCATGCCAAGTTTTGTTTTCAGTCAGCAAAGACATTTTTTGTTGTTCTGTTTTCTCTCCACATATTTCATTACCTTGTTGAACAGAGTAGAGGGCAACACAAGGGAAACATCCAACTGCAAAGCAACCTTGTCTCGTGGATATGTTTGTTATTCAGCTCATGCTCTATCTAGAGGCTGCTGCATGTGCTACGTCAATTCAATTGGCCCTGAGTGCCACTGTGCATCGGAGGCCTAATTATTTTTGATGGTTTTCGAGTTTTAACTACTGTTGAACCACAGAGTGCATGGATGGTTGTAAAATGCTTTTGTGCCCCCAGTAGTAAAGGCCTCCGGGTGCAAATCACCCACACTAAAGTCTATATCTTTGCGCAGTTTACCAAACATACAGTATAAAGGCTTAACAAAAAAAAACACGAATTTGAGATAACACAGTTCTAAAATTAACAACCGGTGTTGTGCCTTAGCATAGTCTCAACAAACTTGTTGCTTGTAGAGTAGTAATCTCATTAACTGAGTAATTTACTAAAAGTATTGTAAAGACTTGCATGAAGCCATTTTCTCACTGCGGTGGTTTGTACTTGTAGTCATTTAACCTGAGGCACAAATTTTTGTATAATTGTTTACTAGGCATGGCTGCCATGAGAATCTCACTGTTTGACAACCATGTGTTTAAAAGAAAAAAATGCTATTGTACAGTATCGCAATATTATCACTAAAATTTAAAATAAGAATTATAACATGTTTTTTATGGTGAAAAACAATGTTGCATTTAATGTGGTTTAATGTGGAATTTAAGTCATATTTGTTATAATACATTTTTTTTTTTTTTTTAAATAATGGTATTGACTCCTCTCCTTCTAAATAATGACTATCTTGTGTTTCCTGGACTAGAAATATGTCCAAATAGAACAATTTGTCTGTCGTTTAAATGAGGAAACACCTTTTTTTTTTTTTTTTTTTGTCTTTATTCAGCCAGCTGACTGGCAGTGAACAGCAACAGGTGGGAATGGGGCCACTTTGTACTCCAGACAGCTATGGATAACACCAGACAGGCTGTGGAAAACACCAGACAGCCTGTAGCTTTTTTTCTGGTAAAGGGAAAGTTACATGTTCTTGCCTACCAAGAAAACTAGCCAATGCCTAATGATTACATTCTTCCACTACTCTTTAAGGAAACAGCTGGATGGAATCAGAAATGTTGTCATTTTATCATAATAATCCTTTTTTTATCTTAAGATGAAATTGCTGCAATAAATAAACTTTAGCTACTCAAACTCACAGCCAACTAAGCACGGTATTAGTGCTTAGTTGACACTAATACTGTAGAGTTATAAATCTCACTCACTCTTTGGTTACCTAGTAACACCCTGTTGAGTAACTTGCACAGCAGCAGTTTCATGTTTTGACACCATGCCTTATAACTGCTTAAAAATAAAAAATAAAATAACAGCAACAACAGGTTGGCAGGTTTTCAGATATTTAAAACAAAAAAAAATAATCAATAGTTATCAATATTGACTGATATGAAACATTTATGTAGTGATAAGTTTTTCAGCCATATCGTCCAGCCCTAAGCTCATGTAATGACAAGGTTTTACTCAGATGCTTTGTTGTTTCTGGAAGCTTAATTTAATGTGGTTTCAGTGAACAGATTCAAGTTTCCCAAGAACTCTTGAGTTTTAAGGTAGTCTGAATAGATCAAGCTGAATGTCAAAAGAGACTCTAAGGGTTTAGAGGTAGCATTGTTTAATACCAAACAGTGGCAGTCAGCATCAACAACACTAATTTGCAATCTCATCTATAAATCCAGTAACTGTTTTCAGCTTTAATCCGCATAAACACCTCCTAACCTTTACGTTTTTGTTAAGTACTGCTTAGATTCATGATAAAATGAGTATAGTTCAATGCTCAGATGTATTTCCCCCTCCACTTTCTTCCTCGACATGTGCGGCACTAACCTGTGGCCATGTGTTGTGTTTTCTCTGTATTAAAGGTAGCTTAGGCACACGGCCCATTTTCATGCTAATACTTGTGTTTTACATTTAGACCACAAACGACTGCATGATTCATGCATCATATAATGGTAATTTTTTTCCAGCCTAAATGTTCTGCACTGTTAAAGAATCAGTCACTTAAATTTCTTTCACAATCTTTCAATAAAGTGAATACTGTTTTCTTTTTTGGACTGAGTTGAAATGCTGGGGAAGTAGAGGAGGTGAGAGACAATGAACTGTCTGAGATGAAAGGGGAAAAAATCTCAGATGAGGTGCATGTCTCAGCTTGGTTAATGGGCTGGAAGAGTTGTGACTCATTGTTCTTTTTGTTTTAGTGAATAGATGGCAAATGGTAGAAAATGGCTTCCTCTGAATTGTTTTGTTTTTTAGTATGTATGGAACGTTCATACATCTGTTGGATGCACTTTGATGAGCTGCCAGGTTTATGTATTGCTTTGACTTGATAACATTGCTTACTTGATAAAGTTTTCTATTAACAGCCAGAGATGTTGACTGTCAACTATTGGAATAGCAATTAAAGTGTTAGTAGTTAGGATTGAGAATAATTGAGGGATAATTATGCTTTGGAGACATGCATAATAAAATTACGAAAAGGTAAGTAAAACAGCAAAATCAACCTGGATTTTGCTATCTTATTGGATTTATGTCCTTTTTTTTTATTTGGAGGTATATTTTTTTTCTTTTCCCAACTTTTTTAATTTAAGGTAATTTTTAGCTATAATAGTTTACAATTGTGCATGTCTTTTGTAGTTTTAATGTACAAATGTTTTTTTAAAACCAAATTTTATGTAATGCTTTATTTTTGAGGTTTAAACTTATTGACCTATCCGAGAGGGTTTTGTTTGGCTTCTGTTAAGCAGTCATAGCAGTGCAAAACCTTGGAGTTAAAAACTGAATGAAGTTGCACTGAAGTTTCATAAAGATCAGCTGATTTTTTTTTTATTTAATTTTTTTTTATAATTCACAAATTTGCCTAAAGTTTGGTTTTTACTTTAAAGGATTTTAGAGCAGGCGAAGACATTAATTGCATTACTTGATGTCACGCTGTTGTGCCAAGGCAGACATTGTGATTCTAGGCAAATGGCTGACCCTCCTCTGCCCATTTGAGTGCTACAGGATTAAAACTGGCAAGGTCAGAGCAGCAAGACTTTAATTCCAGGCCTGAGGTTTGCCTAATTAAAACTTTAACTGAGTGGGGGAGAGGGGAGGAAGTAAAAACAACTTGAGTGCAGTTAAGAAGAATTGCTGTAACAAGAACTACAAAATAAAGTTGTAAAGTATATAAGTAGTCTAACACAGTGATTTCCAAAGTAGGAGTCGTGAGACACCAAGTGGGGTAGGTGGAGCTCTAAAGATAATTTTCAGAATCATTGTGATGTAGAAAGATGAATCATGTCACTCTATTAGATAAATAAATATAGAGTTTAAATGGTGGTTACAGGCTGAAATGTTTGGAAACTTCACTAAAAATATGAATGTTTATTTCTGATTTCTGTTATAAGGCTTTGACCAGCTGAATCACAGACAGTAACTACAATATACATTGTTTGTAGTATCTTATATTATTTTTAAATGACCAACTCTGTGTGTTTGGACCACAGGAGGGCCTTGATCATCCAACTTTTACAGGTGTCCGTACTTTACCACACCTGACTCAAATAATTTGGTCTGAATTAAAGGCAGTTTATGTGCATGGCCTGTTGTAACGTTTATTCTTTTGTTTTACATTTAGAGCACAAATAACTGCGTGATTCATGCATTGTTTTCTCAGCCTACATGTTCTGCACTGTTGCAAAATCTTCAGTAAAATGAATATTGTTTTCTCTTTTGGACTGCGTTGAAGAAATGGTGGGGAAAGGGGTTGAGAGACAGTGAAACTGAGATGAAAGAAAAAAAAATCTCAGACGTGGTGCACTTCTCAGATAATGGACTCAAAGGGTTCTAACCCATTGTTTTTGCTTTAGTGAATAGATGGCAAGTTATAACATTTCTATAAAATGTATTTTGCATTTGCTCCAAATAATTCCTCTGAGGTGTTATTGGGGTGCATTTGCAAAAATAATCCTTTGACCTAGATTCTTGTTCTCAGCTTTAATCAATGCAACAATACAGTGCTTTATGCTGGAACAAACACACTTATCGTCTAAGGTCATTACTGCCAGGCTTTTGTTAAAATGTGAAATCTGAAACAGTTGTGAATAGCTTTCCATGAGAAATGTATTTGTTTAATAACTGTTGTCTCTAGCTGTTTGAAACAAAGTACATTTTCTCAAAGAATTTTTTTTTTTTTTTTCGTAATTTCCTTGATCCAACTCTCTCCTTGACAAAAACACATAATTGTCACAAAATTGTAGATGCTGATACGGTATCAGGCCGTCAAAAAGGAGAACATGACATCGCATCATGCCCTGCTGTATAATCATGTGATACAGTCTAAATGTTGCCATTTAAAAACAAGAGATATCCATGTAAGCAATAAATCTCATGCATTTTTGCACTGATGGTTTTATGTGCCTATGCAGCTTCCGGCTTATGTTTACTCTTCCGTTTTTCTGTGTGCATCTCTTGCAGCGGGCTGGCATGGACGTCTGACAGGCTGTCAAGATATCTTCATGGATCACAGAGGACAGGGAAGAGAAACTGCTGCATTTGTGAGCATAGCCAATCACTAGAGATTCTGACCCATAAGCATATCATTGAAGAGACTTCAGTGCATGTGGCCTTCTCAGTTGTTCACCGACATCTGCTGTGCAGCCCAAAGGCCTCTTGATATGGACTGTATACTTAGAGACATGAGCTGCAGGGATGCAGGGAGGAGCAGGTTTCCTTCATGCAGGACTCTCCCTGTTGTAATATGGCTTCTGGCTACTCTGGCCCATGGCGCCATGCCAGATCAGCAAGAAACACTGGTGGACATGATATCTGTGGAACTAGAGGCCTCTATGCAGTCCTCTGTGATGTCTGAGCTCCAGGCTGCAGCATCCTCAGTTGGTGAAGGCCCCCCTACAGCTATACCAGATTCTTCTGTGGGGAATGGAGTCCACACAAACATCCCAGATTCCTCAGCAATCGTAGGCCAGGTGTTCCAATTAAAGGTTCCTCCTGGACCTGACCATGCAAGCTGCAACGTCCAGGTATGTAAAGCTAAATCTTGGCTTCTCTAAAGCCCATGATCTCAAAAATTTTAGTGTTCAGTCAAGATGTCTAACATGTTAGCAAATTATCATGTGACTTAATACAGCAGTGGGCATCTTTGTTTTTAAGTCATCTACATCTGTTATTCAGGTATAGCTCAATAAATTTGAATATTATGAAAAAGAGTGACATTCAATTAAAAACATTTGACTGAATTTATTATATTTATTCTTTTAATGATCATAGTTTACGGGTAATGAAAATCCAAACATTAAACCAATAAAAAACAGAAGTCTCAGCCGAGCAGGAAGCATTACATGCTCTGACAATTGACATAACTCTACAAATCATTACTGACTGAAAATTTTCACTGAACCTGAAGTCACTTGGATTTCAGTGCTTCTGCATTCTTCCTCCAGATTCTGAAACTTTGTTTCTGGATCTGGAGTGGCTTAATCAAGGAATGCAACTTTTCTGGTGGTTGTGTTGTGGCTCTTAAAATATTGGTTGCTGCCACAGTTGTGCCCAAACTATTTAACATTTTCTTTATCTCTCATGACTGCAGGTATCCCTGTTTGTGCAGTTTTTCCTTTCACTCAAATTTCCATTAAGTTGCCTAAACGCAACACAATAAGTAGCCATCATCTCTAGCTGAGACCTTAGTGACTTAGCTTCCACACCTTCTGTGTGTAACTGTTGTGTACATGATTGTGTTGACTATTATATGGGCAAAACACGTTACTATATGGGCAAACAATTACTTTATTGGTCATATTAAGACTTTCTGTGAAACTGAATTCTGGGTTTTCAATAGCTCTAAGCCAAAATTATCAAAATTAACAAAACTTCATGTGAAATGTAGCACTGTTTGTGATTAATCTGTGTATATATTTAAACTTAAGATGCAGCTGTATCCCTAAAGATTGACCAGATATGAATTTAGATGTAGCTAAAATAGTTTTTCAATTCTTGGGTGGAAATAAAACCGTTATAAAACTTTACAGAAGGCTGCACTGATAGTTCAACTGAATTATAGCTCAAGGAAGTAATAAAATGTGTCTTTGGAAATGTGTGCTTGTCAAAAATAATGCTTGCTTGTACTCTTCTATCTCCTGTGTCTTATAGTTGTCATATTGCCTAGAGTTTTCTGTCATTATGAAAAACATTTAATGCACTATATAGCATTTATCCCATCATTTTTGATCACTGCTCATTGAGGCAGACTCTATTGCAATTTGTTCCAGTCAGACTTATGAGTGACATGAGATTATTATTGGCCTGAGTGGTGATACAGAATGATATCCTGTCACAGCGTAATAACTCAAAATGATGAGTGATGACTCACACAGTTATTATGAATAGGGACTCACTCTGCTTCCTGTTCATCTTTGGCAAGATTTGATAAACTGAAAGGAATGAAAGGAGTGCGATTGTGGCAGATGATGGGGTTCCTTTAGTCCTACATATTTCAATTTTACATTCATTTAATTCAGTGTGGTTTATCAGAGTTCCTCATCATTGGCTGATGGCTCGGCATGAAACAGCAGACAGAATTAAATGGTTAATTTATGATAATTTATTCCGTACATTTCATATGAAACCATTAATCTCAGTTATTAAAAGATTTGTTCTGTTTTTTGTTTGGAAATTTAACTGGTAATTGTTTTTTTTGTTGTTTTTTTTTAAGAATGAAGAAAAATCATCTGGATCTCTGAATTTGTCAGAGATCCATTACATTGGTATAGACAGATGTTGGTCATTTTGAACATTTACTTATACTTTTCCCTCCATATAATAATGGATAAACCTATTGATTCAGAAAACTGGTGTAGTTTTGGGTACAAACATCAGAGAAGTTCCACATATCTTCTATAAAACACTCTGCATACTAACCCTCCAAGTGTGTGAGCAAATGGAAGTTGATTGTTGCAGCCGAAAAGAATAAAAAAATATAAATTGATAATTATGGCCCTGGTTAATCATAGTTTCAGTAATCTCTCCCATAGCATTTGCTACACGAATGAACAAAAGACAGTAAAGTGATAACTCCACAACAGAGAATTAATGATGAGCCACATGACACAAACAAAACCTGATAATATATTCCCCTTCTCTGCTATTTGTTTCAAATGCTGTACTTTCAACAAAAGCTAGTAAAGCACATTTTATACCTGCTGGGTTAGATCCTATCTGTCTTGCAAAGTTAAGGTGTTGTGAATGTGGAAGTTTTATGCCTCATTTTCAAAAATAATTAGATTTTGCTCAGACATTCTTTCCTTTGACCATTCCTAATATAAGACTTCTCTAAATTCTTAAAATGTGACACCCATCTTGGATTCTTGAACAAAACCTCTGAAGATTTTAAGGAAAGTACATATGTACCTGTGTTAACATATATAAACGTGTTAAGACGGGTAAAGTCTTCCTAAAAATAATATAAATTATACATTTGTAGTACGAGGGGTACTTTTTTATTTTTTTGTATAAAACTGAAACGGTTACTATGTTATTAAATGTGAGGTGACGGTTACTATAGACTTATATTTCAGACCTGGCTTATATCAGATTTGCTCATGCTGTACAAAATGCTAATAGTCTTTCTCTTTTCTCTAAGCTCACTGAGATGGGAAAAGAGACCTTACCCTCCTGGCTCTACTGGGACAAAGGGAGATGCACTCTAAGAGGATTGGCTCTGGAGCAAGATAAAGGTGTATATCATATCTTGGTGTCAGGGGAGCAGATAACTGAAGGGACAAGTAGCCAAGTGTATCCCAGTACAGTCTTCACAGTTGAAGTGTACCCAGAAGAACGGGCTGACACTGAGCCGGCTCTGCTCACTCTGCAGTCTGATATCAGTGGCCTGCAGCCTTTCACCTGTGGCTCAGAGGAGCCTGTCACTGTCCTTACTGTCATCTTGGATGCTGATTTAACAAAGATGGTTGCTGAACAGAGGGTCAGCTTATTAGGACTGATGAGGAAATTCTCTCATGTGCCTCTGGAGCACATGAGAGTGGTGCCTGTTGTAAACAATCGCTTATTTGACATGTCTGCTTTCATGGCTGGACCAGGAAATGCAAAGAAAGTTGTGGAGAATGGAGCCCTGCTGTCATGGAAAGTTGGATGTGCGCTTGATCAGCCTAGCATTCCTGACATCAGCAGTGTGCAGTCCTCAGCAAAAGATGGGACAATGTCAGCCAGGTTGGGTTACCCAGTAGTTGGCTGGCATATTGTCAACAAAAAGCCCCATGTAGTGAAACGTATCAGGCGTCAGTTGTACAACACTCCTACTCCACTGCCATCCCTACTTCCCCCCACTGTCAACCAAGAGCCTCTTTCTCGTGTTGTTCCTACCCCAACTTCACCCTCTATTGCCCCAGCAACAGACAACTCTATTCCCCCTGTCCGAGGCCCTTTACCTTTACCAGTGAAGCCCACATTGAGGGTCAAAGATCAAATAGCTCATACACCTGTCTTTGGACCTCCTCAACCTACCAGAGTGTTGGGAACTACAAGTACCATTCCAATCATGCCTACCATGACTCGACCGACAATTTTAGGGCCCACTGCTTCTCCAACGCCACCAGGTGCCAGCAAAAAACCAAAAACTTCAAAGAAGCCCAAGAAACCCAAAATGTCCACCCCTGCTCCTCGTGAACCAAAGTCCACCACTCCTAAAATAACCATACGTACAACTACTCTTTCTCTGACCACAGACTTGAATCAAAACCCAGAAATCCGCAACCCAATTGATCAAGTTACAGCATGGGTTGGCACGTACTTTGAGGTCAAAATTGCTTCAGATGCATTTTATGACAGAGAAGATGGTACCACTGACAAGTTGCGTTTGACTCTGAAGAAGACCCCGAAAGAAGCTGTGAGTGAAACCTCATGGATCCAGTTCAACAGCAGCATCCAGCTTTTATATGGCCTTCCTGACGAGGAACATGCAGGGGATCATGAATACTTCATGCTGGCCACCGATAAGGGTGGGAAGAGCATCATGGATGCATTTGAGGTTCGAGTCAACCGCTGGACTAGCAATGACAAACCATCAGTGGTATTTGCTGCTCGTTTTCACGGTGACCCCAAAACTTTAAGTGAAAATGTTCACAATAAGATTCTTTTGACTAAAAAACTGGCCTATGCACTGGGGGACCGAAATACCAGCACAGTGACCCTCAGGAGCATCACTAAAGGATCCATTGTGGTTGAATGGACCAACAATAGTATTCAGCAGAATTTTTGTCCAAAAGAACAGATAATTGCTCTCACCAAAAGAATCTCAGATTCCCAAGGAACACCTTCGCCAGCCTTCGTCAAGGCCATGGAGCCTGAATTTAAACCCATAAACATCTCAGTCCGTGGTACCAATAAATGTCAGAGCTACACATTCATTCCACCAGGAGAGGTGCCAATGCCTGCCCTTCCTACAGCTACACCGTCTCCTGGAACAAGTCAAAGAAGTAGTGATGATGTTTA
Source organism: Girardinus metallicus (assembly GCA_903067095.1). NCBI lineage: Eukaryota > Metazoa > Chordata > Actinopteri > Cyprinodontiformes > Poeciliidae > Girardinus > Girardinus metallicus. Next base: position 74,235 of record CAEGAE010054644.1, read on the forward strand.
CCTCCACACAGTGATCCCTGCTGTTGTGGTGGCAGCCTTGTTGCTTATAGCTGGAATCATTGCAATGGTCTGCTACCGCAAGAAGCGCAAAGGGAAAATGACAATAGAAGAACAGGCCACCTTCATAAAGAAGGGCGTTCCCATAATATTTGCTGATGAGCTGGATGATTCCAAGTCTCCACCATCCTCCAGTATTCCTCTAATCCTGCAGGAGGAAAAACCGCCTCTTCCTCCTCCTGAGTATCCCAACATGGCCAGCCCCCACAGTACCCTGCTCAACCAGGATCTGCTGGAGGAGTATTCAGTCTACCAGGATGACGATCCCAATGCTCCACCTTATCAGCCCCCACCGCCTTTCACCGTTCCAATTGAGGGAAAAGGCTCACGCCCCAAGAACATGACATCCTACAGGTCACCACCTCCCTACGTACCTCCCTAACGTACACATCTGAGCTTTCAGTTTGAAAAGCTGGTCCGATTTAGGGATGCTTCTCAGAAACTACAACAGGAGTACATCTACTTGTGTTCAGTGAACTGGCTTTGACTTTATAGAAGAGCAAGCAACAGCATATATCTGACCATCATGAATAAAACATTCTGCTACTGTCCCTGGACAAACGGATAGAGGACAATTTGTATTTCTTTTTCCTTCCTGTAATTCAGATATGCTTTTGACTTCTTGCATCTTATTTTTTTGTCTGTTTTTGCCAAGAAGAGCCAGTTTTATCTTCAATGATCTTCTATTTCTATTGTATAGAAAATAATAAAGCAGCAGGAAAGACTGGGGTCCTTTGGGCCTTTTGTGGCGATGTCACCATGACAGCAGACTCGAGGCTCTCCCTCCCGATGTTAATCTTTATGAGTTTTAAATCATTCTTATCTGCCCTTCAGCTAGGTTTAGTAAGATTTTGCACTTGTTATTTCTTGAGGGGATGAAAAGCAAAATGGCAAATTGAACGCATGATGCATTTTATTCACACATAAATTGATTTATCAGATATTGATCTTCCCTGTTCTTTTACTTAGCTCCCTCTGGATAATAACATGCAGTTCTTGCACTTATGCAAATTCTTGTTAAACCTTGCACTATATGTCTTTAGCATAATTGAAATGGTTGAGTGTTTGACTGATAAGAAGGTACAAGAATTTTAGATCCTTGAACTTGCCATATGACTGAGATTCCTCTGGTACTTGACCACAAAGGACGCAATTGTAATCATGCCTGTTGTAGATGTAACTTAAACATGATTTATTTTTCCTCTTTAATGTGTGCCACTAAAGCTGCCTGTGAGATAACTGGGCTTGCTGTTGCCAAGGTGATGTCTGTGGACACAGTGCGATTCTTATGGAGTTACTACAACAATAACAAAGGGGCCTGTGGAATGCTGTGATTCACAGCAGGCAGAATATATGTCAATAAGGTGGATCCATTGTCTTTTATTCAGTTATTTTTTATTTTTTATTTTTTTATCTGTGAGGGGCGGGTGGGTGTAGAGTACTGTAATACCACTGCTCTGACACAAGGGTTTGCACCACTAGTGCGGTGCCTGTTGTCCGTTCAGGTGAGGCATGGGGTAGAAGGGGATGTACATATTTGTGTGCCTGTGAAATAAAACGACTCCATAATGTTGATGTTTTATCAGTAAACCTGGTTGGGAACTGGCGCCCCCCCTCCCCTCCCCCGAGTGGGAAATTTTTATTTTTTAATTGTATGTCTAGATTTATGATCACAGTCATTTAAAAAACAAAATGTATAACTTTATAGTTTGTGAGGGTAGAAAAGATTGTTTACGTGCCCATCACATTAAAACATAAATAAAAATAAAGCATTATCTCAATGTGATGGGGAACAAAGGAACCACGACAATATGTGAATTATGTACAGTTCATATCACCATTAGAACAATGGTTAAAAAAAATCTAATGTTTTTACTGAGTTTTTGATACAGTCTTAAACTTGTTTTATGAAAATATATTAATAAAATGTAATACTATTTGTAAAACCTCCTACGTTGTATGGACTCCTTTATTTAAGAAACTTTTATGAAGTAGAAACATTTAATTTTTTTTATTGAGGTCTGTCAAATGTCTAATCAAATACAGCTACAGTTCAGTACAATAGAATATTAAAACTTATTTCAATAATTTAAAAGTAATATTCAATCCCCACATAATTTAAGTATTTATTCCTGTTCATTTTGATGATATTTTACTTCTAATGTAAATCCAATATCCATAGCTTTGCAGTGAACCATATTAGTAAATCAGGTATTTGTGATTTTTGTTGACTGGGAAAGTCCTATGTCCTGTTGGAAAATGAAAAAGCATCCTAATATAGCCTAAAAAAACTAAAGGTTATCTTAATATTTTCTGGTGGACTGAAGAAGTGTTTTCCCGGACCTTTAAAAACTTGCATTCTATGCACCTACACTCTGCCTCCCAGATCGGAAACCTTGATTTCCAAAAATGTGTTCTGACAAGGACTTTGAACGGCTGAACCTAATGCCTTTTCTCCTCAGCCCAGGTAAGATACTTCTGTCATTATCTTTGGTTAACAAGTAGCTTTTCTCAAGACGAGTCTCATAGATGTGTCTTTTGTGTTAGCTCTTTAATCTCTAACTCCATCCACAGTCTAGGCCTTGTCAACCTCTTCTTAAACTCCTGAATGGGTTTTGCTTTATAATCCTCTAAAGTCTCAAATTTTCTCTGTTCTGTGTACCACATTTCATTCTTCCTCACAGCATTCCATTTGTGAGCTTTTGTGGCTTACCTTGCATTTATAGGATGTCAGTGTGCTGGACAATAGTCAGTCTGTATTGAAAAAAACATTTTATTTAACTTTCAGAAGGTATTTGTTTGCTAGTAGGTAAAATATACTAGAAGATGTTTGTAGCATTTCAATATATTTCTGCTACATTGAGGTTGGCAATGTTTGATACGGGTGAAATTTTAATGCTGCCTGCTCTCATTGTGGTGATAAAATCCACAACAGGCAGTTTCTCTGTACAGTATTTCAGGAGAAGTGTTCCCTTACTGGGCCATGTTTCTCTCGTTGGCTCTCTCTTCCTGCATCTCTGGAGTAATCGCGATACCAAAGGCATGTTCAAAGTGCTTAAAATAAAACTTGTATACTAACTCAATGCATAAAGCTGAGAATTGCACACATCTTGACCTGGATCTTTTCAGGACTACATGGCTGAATTGGATTAATTTTGGTAGGCCAGCTACTCCTTGAAAAGGTCACCACTTTCCCATGGTTTATCCTTTGTGAATAAGGGCAATTACTAGGGTTTGCTGAAGCCCCAATGGCTTAGAAAGGTTTTGTTACAATGAATGGCCGTCTTGTTGAATTTCTTTAGATCAAAACATTGTATGTTTCTTTTTAACATATTTTAACTTTTATCATATTATCAGGTTCTGTGTTGATTATTTTTTGTTTGTTTGTGTCTTGTTTTTGATTGTATAGATCAGGCAATGGCTAATGAAAATTAACTTGCCTTTCTAAAAAAAAAAAAAAAGTATAAAAAAAATCACAATTTAACAATGAGGCAATTTATTTTTCCTCATATATTGGTTTGAATAATTTTTTTTTTTTCTTAAAAAGTTAAGTCTTTTTTTTTTTTTTTTTTTTTTTTAAACTGCAAAAATTTGTAAGGGGGCAATACTTTTTCACACCACTATACATCTTTGTGTGTTGGAATTAATCTCATTTTCATAATAATTATTGCATTAATTGAATTGAATTTCAAAATTACCAACTACTGAGAGCCAGGGAGTTGTGTTGTTAATATTGTGAATTCTTAGAGATATGAAAAACTTCATATTTTAAAGTGGTAAAAATGTATTTCATTGTGCTGGACTGTGTGCTTGGAGCCCAGAAAAAACCCGACATTAATCATGGACAAACAGAAACAAAATGAGAGCAGTGGAAGCATCTGAGACTGGGAGAAAATCGGAAACGTAATGGCAACACAAGGGACCTGAGAACAATGAATGAGGATATTATAACAGAAAAAAAGAATTTTCCCTTCTGATTTTCTTTTTTCCGTCTTTTTTTCTCTGCATATTGTCTGTGTAGTATAACAGTACTTTATACATTCAACCACAGATACACACGTTTTTTTCTGAATATATCTCAAAACCTACATTCATGCTCCCTGTCAGTATTGCAGTAATGCTGGCTGGCCTTTTCTCATTTCCTTGCTGTTGGTCGTTACAGCACATAATTGATAACTAGAAGGTGGGTGATATTGCAAAGTGAAGGTAATAATCATCTATCAGCTGGCCAACAACCATCTAACAGTGGGCGGCTGATTCGTTTACAGGAGTCAGTCGCCCACTGACAGGGTAATTAGATCCAGCATCTTTTGCTAATGAACAGACAAGCTACTGTTGTGACATTTCACCCCTACTTGCAGATGTTTCACAAGTCTCACCGAACGTGTTGTAAAGCAAATACATACTATTCCAAGAGAAATATTCTGTACTTTTGCTGATGGGCATCTTGCACGCAACTCTCATCATTGGCTTAAAAAGCCTTATTTCCAGAAATATTGAGATATGGCAGACACATATGTGAAATTATTAACACCCACATAAGATGATATCAGGTGTGTTTGTTCAGCACTGCCACAGTCTCTATAAGATGTCGCAGGAAGAAATATTCAGGAAAAACAAATACTCTTCCACTTACTGGAAGAGTTATGCCTGCTTATGTTGTTGTTCAGTTGACAGCAGCTCTGCGGAGGAAAGACAACACATTATGATAAACAGCAGCTGTGTGTGCTGTTATCTTGCTGTTTAAAGAGCACAAATGTGCCAACATCTTACAAGTCCATTTATTGTTGCAAAAGGTGGATACAATTTGCAATAAAGACACTGCTTTCTGTAAAAAAACAAAAAAAAATCTATTACTTTATAGAAACGCAATGTGTCATGTTTGAGTCTCCAAATAAGGTTAAGCTGATCAAGCCTCTGACATGAGGAGAGTGCATAAAAATCTCATGACTGTCCAGTCGGTCTCTTGATTCATCTCCAGACTCATTAAAAATGAACAGAGAATTGAACATCACACATGTGATGAAAAATATATAACCTGATGAAAACCTATAAGGTGTGCTGACCTTTACTCAGCTGCGGATGCTTGAAGCTCCAGAAAAGGTGCTGCATCTGCAAGCTTAAAGCAGTATTAGCTTCACCTGCTCTTGACTCGTGACATGGCTCATACGATCATAGGAGAAAATAGTGATGATTTCAGTCAGATGTACCCACACAAATCAGAGCCTTGATTCAAACACATGTTAGGTCAGTGTGTTAGGAATTAAAAGAAATAATCCTCTGACCAAGTTCTTAGTGTAGACAGGTGTTTAATTATTTCTAATCAAGAGCATTAATGATGGATTTTTTCTCTTTATTAAAAATGTACCTCAAGGCATCAGGAGGCAGTTAAACAGTGGGCAGCTGCATATTATATGGGCATCCCCAGTTATATGACTCATTACTCTATAGAAATATAGCACTTTGTCTCCCATTAAGCCTGAAGCACAATAATAACATAATAATGAGGATGTCTGTCAGGGTAGTAAGCATGTACTTCAGATAATATTACAGGAACTCTTACAAAATACTTTCCGTGGCATCAAAGAATCTTTTTTGACTATAAATTATGAGTACATTGACTTGTTAAAATATTAACTTAAACATTTCTCCTCTGTTTTATTGCTATTCAAACTTGAATTGATATGGATGCCTCTCCACGAACCCCATGAAATTTCAGACTGGTTTCAATTGTTTTTCTTCTTGAAACTTTGTGGCAGCAAATACAGTTTCTAATTTGATGGTGACTCTCTTCTAGTGCCATGTGTATGGTAATGGTCATAAATAGAGAGTGTTCTGTTTAATGGGAGACTTAGATATTATTTCCAGACTTGTCAGAGCGAAATGAAGTCATCACTTGCTGCTTCATTAATGATGAAGAGTATGATATTGTCAAACACCACCACAGCCTAACGGGGTTTCCACAGAACTGTATTTTGGTTCTTGACACACTAAGATGTTCATTTCAGTTTTATACTTTTGGGATTTTTCTTGAGTGCGAAGTTGTTTATTTATTTTTTTGTCATTGTGACTCATTAGATCATGATGATAAAAGAGAGCTAATTTTCTTTCGTTAATAAGCTTAATTTAAGGCAAAAGAAACAAACAATCAATAAGATTTAAACTAGATTCTAAGATATAGTTAATATAAATCACTTTTGTTTGGTGTAGATGTTTTTGAAAAGTTGATGTGTAAGTGTCAAAATATTGTGAAACGAAACTAAAGTAAACCAACACTTAGCCAGGCCAATATTGGACTGCCTACAGTGGGGTCAACAAGGACAGCTGCTGGCATGAGACGCAGGCAGGTTTAAATAGACTGGGAACACTTGTAACACTGGCCCCAGGTGATTACAGTCAGTAGCTGACTCCAAGCCACTCACACTTCACCCAAGAGACAAATATGTAAAATATTAAGGCAGGCAATAACAGGAGTTGCCACATTTGTTTGTTTACTTTTTAGGGTTTTTTGCTTGCTTATATTTTTTCCCCATTTTAGAAAAGACTCACCCGTTGCTGCTTGGTATCTGCTTTTCAACAGTCACTGGAATTTAAAGTATGTATGAAAAATGTATTTTATACCGAAGGCCTAGCCTGTTCCTGAGCTGAAAAACCACCCTGTTTGATGTATAAACAGTTTTTTAAGACATTAATTTCAAGTTTAACTGAACTAATGACAAGAAGTGGGAGCAATCCAACTTTTTAAAGTCACAAATAAGTTTTTTTTTTTTCAGAGTTAAGTGTCAAGTCAAATCTATGTTATTACATCTCAGGGAAGTACCTAATCGTATTTATCTTCAGAACAATCTCTGGGAAGGCAACCAGCAGCTTCTGTGGAAGTTTTAGAAAGCAGTAAGCTTTGGAAAGTGGTGGAAATCTCCAGGAAACATATTCTGGTAAAGTTTTAGGAGTGTAACTAGAAAGCCCTCTGAAACTTCTACAAAGTAACTACGAAGTTCCAGGAAAGAACTCATTAATATTAGGGACAACTTCAAGAAAGTAACCTGTTAGGTACAATAACATTTCCAGCAAAGTAGCTGGTAAGTTTCAGGAATGTAACTGGCAAAGTAAGAGAAAGGACCCTGGAAATTATTCAAATATTCTGTCATTATTAGGTAATTAACTTTTTTTTTTTTTACCTAAGTCCTGTGCTTAGTAGATAAATTGTAGTCAGTTTCATTTTGATTCTTTTATGATAACGCATAGCAAAGATAGCAGTATGTCAACAAAGCAATAAATCCAAAGAATAATGTTAACAAATGAACCAGATTACTAGCATGTGTTCACAAAAAACCTAAAATCATACAGACATCAAACTGCATCTTGCGATCTAAAATGTCAGCAGCGCCACCTGGTGAAAGAATAAAATAAATCAGTTTGAACGCTGCAACACGGTGAGGAAACTTGCTCTCAGTGATGAGGAGGTCTATTCAAAATAACGTTTTCTTATCTCTAAGTACTGATCTTTCAATCTGATACAAGGTGTTAAGTGGAAAAGCTGTGATGTAGGAAGAAAACAGTCATTACTGCAGTATCAGTAGATGGCAGTAGAGTCACACAAAAAGGCATCCTGATTACTGCCTGATTAATGAGATCCTCATCTTCTTTCTACAGCTAATAAATAACCTTTGGTCACATGACAGAAGATATAAAAACACAATTATCGTTTGTCAGACTTTGCCTGTGTGGGTAACAATGTCCTATTAAAAGATGTTGTTTTTATTTCACTTCATTACCCTCGCAGAAGGGTTACCAAAACAATCATTGAATGTATTCCAAATGCATGATGCTATTCATTAATATAGTTATTTATTTGCATTAAAATGTGTTAAGTTCATTGACTCATTCTCAGAAAATCAGAGAAAATAGCAATGAAATTCTCGTTCAGTCACAGATTTAGAAAAGCAAAGTAATAACATTTTGCACCTTATTCTGATAAACCCAGTAGAATCCAGGGCTGCAATGGAAATGTGAGTAATATTTATGCTAAAATCATGTGTATGCGGAAGCATGACAACGCTAGGAAATGCTGAATTTATAAATAACCAAGTGTTGTTTCACAGCAGCAATAATAGTGTTAGCAGCATTTTAAGGTGAGGCTGACTGCATGGGATGCAGACACCTGACAAGTGATGGGTCATTAAAAACATTTACTGTGTATCTGTGGAGCAAACACTACAGCACTGAGGTCAGGTGGAAAGAGGAATCTGCCCACTCACTTTTATAGCTCAAGGTGTTTCTGCACAGATACATAACTTAGAAGAGAAAACTGTTGTATTTGTACTAAGCAATACATTGCTTTTGCTTTAGACATTTAGCTGGAAGGTTTCTGCTCCTGGTATTGATGTTCTGCTTATTTCGCAGAGTATGTCATAAAAAACAGAATTTAGACATGCAGAACATAACTAGACATAGATAGAACATTAGATATGTACATCAAGTTTACAAAACAGGTGTGGAAAAACCCGGACCAGTTTCTCAGATGTGTGCTTCAAACAATGATGTCTATTGTAAAAATGGAGACAGAACATTCCTTCCTACTTTTTACAGCCAACATTCATTGCACCAAAAGCTTTCATCTATGTCACTATAAAAGCTGAGGCAACAAATAGTAAACTCATTTTATGACACCTCATGAACAGGCACAATGTGTCATTGCATATAAAGCTCACAAGTCTGAGAAAAGAAAGATTTTCTTAAATTACAAAACAAAAGTCGAATCATATCACTCATGTTCGACAGCAATTCGATATTTATTTAAATGTATTAAATATCCTAGGTAGTCTGCATGCATTAAATTTTGTCGGTGAACAATCCTGGAAAAGTCTTCTGTAGCTTCTAATATGTTTTTGTCTAGGATTGCCGTACATTTAATTCCTTCCATCATACTATCAACTCTGGTTAGCTTCCCTGTTCTGCCAAGGAAAAGCAAAACCCATAGAATGATACTGCCTGTTTCACATGGAGGGAGCTCAGAATTATATATTCTAGTTTTAGTGCCGCATTATCAGGACACCTTTGTTCCACATCTTTGCTTCCACATCTTTACTGTATCCCCCACAAAATGATGTGATATTTCTTGTCGAACACAGAAACTGCACATGAGTTGATCTTGTGCAGCATAAATCTCCGCTAGTGTATTTGTGCGGCAAATCTACACTAGTGATGTCATAAAATTCTGCTTCAAACCAACTGGGAGGATCATTCCTTCATTTACTCATTCAAAGTTTAAGAATCACTATTAGTACTTACTATACCATGACTAGACTATGTAATTAATAATCAATTGTAATTATGCACTTCTCCGCTTAAACATCACAGGTATTTTTTTCAGGATTCTGCACTGAAAACTCCTTTAGCAAATAGAAAACTATTAGTTTCTTTCAAAAAAGCAATTTTTGATTTAGCAAACCTGAGTACTGTTCTACTTTAATGACTCACAGACTGTTTTGAAGGTATTGTCTTGCATTGATAAATTTCATTTCCATTCACTACTTTACCTACAAATAATTCTGAATATTAAAGTAAATGCAATGGATGCGAATTTAATGGGAATATACCTTTGCATAAAAATTCAAACGCTGTTTTGAATCCAATGTCATGTTAAAGTGGTATCTAGTCTGAGGAAACGAGAAAGCTGTAGGAATGTCTATTAACTGAATTTTTTCTTAAGGTTTTTCATTACAAATATTTCAGAAAGATAGATGAATGAATGGATGGTAATCCCAGGTAATTTATTTTTGTCAAAATAGCACATAAGGTAAATTAGAGCAAGCAAAGCAGACAACATAATTAACTAATTTGAAAAAGTGTGCACATTATAAATTTACCAAAATAACAATCAGAAACCATCACAATAAATAAAGTTAGAAGATCAAAGTGTGAAATTTAAACATAGTTTCTATAGACGTGAAGCAGCAATCACAGCAAAAAACAACATAAATAACAGCAGTTGAGTCTGCCACAGCAGGGGATCATTAAGGAGGTGGCATGGATTGTAAATGATGAAGGGCAGTTTGGTGAGTGACCTCCTGTCCATCACTATCTCAAAGATCTCCAGGTTCTGTCCAATGATTGTTGCCTGCTTTCTTATTTGGTTCATTAAACCTGCACATCTGTCGCAATATGCTGCTACCCCTGCCAGCCACAGCACAGTGCAACTGCAACCAGAGTGGTAAAAGATCCCCAGCGCATTACTGCACACACTGAGGAATCTGAGTCTTCTCAGAAACTAGTCTGCTCATCCACTCTGGAAACTCCAGGACTTAAAACAATCAATTAATCTTTTGCTGCAAGCCCATCACAACCCAGCTTAGACACAGAGAACAAACAACTATGCAATTACACCTAAAGACAATTTGGAGAGACAAGTTAATCTAGAATGTATAATTTCAAAATGCAGAAGCAATCTTCCAAGGGTAATTTAGAATGATCAATTACAACAATATTTACACTCATATTCAATAAAGTATACTATTACTGCTATTATGTTTCTTATTATTTATAGTCTGATGCTTTCAAGCCTTTACTTCTGTTAATTATGATAATTTTGCACTGATGCAAATGTGACATTTAAGATTAGAATATCACACCAGACCAAAAAAAAAACAAACATTTTAATACACAAATGTGGGCATGATAAAATATTTGTTTTATACCTACTTGTATAGTACATTCCTGACTACAACAAACAAACCTCATTAAAAAGGATTTTCAAATGTAATAAATATGACTGTATGTGTTCCAATAGTGCACAGAAACGGAGGAGATTGATTCTGTTATTGATCACCACAGCGCACAAGGTGCTGCCCAGCTTTATACCAGTGCAATGCATTACATTAATCAGCTTATTTATTTACTTTAAATCTATGATCCATGCTATTCTCTCATCATTTATTATTATAACACAATAAATTATTTAGCACAAAAGTGAAGTTAGATTCATGAAATTAAAATTGCAGGTACCCTGCAAGGTATCAAACATGTAAAGGCTATGTTTAGACTGCGTTCTCAAACTAATGCATAGTCTCATCCATCAAAGAGAGCGCAATGAAAAATTAAGGGTACATGAAATATGCACAAAGCCAAACCTGTGACTGTTTAAAGAAACACGAAGCACCCTGCTCTGTCTGCAAATTAGCTCAGCCATTACTCAGTTGTAGTGTGTGTAAAACAAGAGAGCCCCTCTTAATGTTCTAATGAGTGTTTGGCTGAAAAACAGAAACTGCACTTTGAGGCAGCCATTGAGCAATAGACTGCATACAAGTTGCTGAAAGACTTTTCTTGGCTGAGATGAAGTAGAAATGTCTCGTCAAAAGTAGTCTTAGCTAACACATAAATAAAAAAAAATTCTTAAAGTCCACAAAAAAAAAATGTGAATGGAAATGTCCTCTATCAAAGAGTGGGACCAGAATTGATTTCAAATGTTTATGCAATTTTCGCTAATACTATGATGCTTAGGAGTTCAGGATCAATTGTTTTTTTTCATTAACTCCTTTCATAAAAGACTGAAGACAAAATATTTACGTCCCTATCTGGTATCTCCATTTTTTTTTTGTTAAAGGACCAATGCAGCAAGGGAGGGTTGAAGTCAGTCCATTCATCTGTTACGCCCGACTTGCCAAGCAAGCACAGTCCTATGTCAGCTGACTGGTATGGGGCAAACAGGAGGGAGTGATGTAATGATGAAGTATGTTTGTGTGACCAACCAGCAGCAGGATTTCAGTGAAAGCAAGAGTCAGAAATAATTTTAGGTGGGAAGAGTAAGACAGTGACAAATGTCATTTAAATGTTAAGTATTTGCTCTGTCAATAAAAGGAAAGTTAAACTGAGTTTGTCTCCTAATACTGTTTTGAAAAAATGATATATTGCTAACATAGATGATACCTGACACCCCCTGTTGTCCCAAAACTCAGAAAATGCAGTTGTGATTAATGAACGGAGTAGCTCAGAGGTGACTTCTCTGTGTGGGTTTCTGATAGAAATGTTTTAAAGAGGTTGCTGACATTTCTCTGTAAAATGCAAGAGCACAGAGCCAATAAACAAAATTCAATTGGTAATCCTAGTTCCTTTGCCTAAATCAATGTGGTGTTGTTACACTGCACTTTTTTACCTTGAGGTAAACAGCCTGTCTTAGCCACTGAAAATGTAAAATTTACAATAGATAGCAAATGATCAAAATCTGTGTTGTAACATGTTTGGCTGCTTCACTGCTGGTCCTTTGACTTGTCCCAGAGGAAGATGTGGCGGCAGGAAGGACAGGTATCGACATCTCTCCTGGTGGAATGACTGAGTAACTCTGACATTTATTGGTGCCTCGAACAGAGACAGTTATAGGTTTAAATCTAGGCTCCATGGCTTTGATGATGGTCTAGTCAGAGCTTCCTTGGGGAGTCTGAGATCCTGCTGGAGAATCTGTGATACACTTTGATCGGCCTGTCAAATAGAAATTGATCTCCCTATTGATGTGCCTCAGGGCCACTGTGTTGCTGTTTTGATCACTGAGAGCAACAGCCACTTGTCAGAGAAAGAAAACCTCCCTAGAAACCTTTATTATTTAAAGTTTTGGATGATTAATGGACCCTTTTTAAAGCCAATGCTAAGGATTCTCTACAAACCATCCAAAAGCTAGATGCCAGATGATAGATGTAAATGCTACAGGTTTGTAGAATTTCCCTCACAGCTTCTGGAAGTGTTATTTTTAAAGCTGAACTTTTAATCTGCAGCACTGATTCACACAGTGCTGCTGCATGTTCTACAAGAGCCGAGGGTGAGGAGGTTCATTCCTGTTTACAGCAGGAATATGCAAATTATTGACTCAAATTATGTTTATTGACTCACCAAGCCACACTTCTTATGAAGACAGACAATTTCAGTACACCTACCAGTTTGTAATGATCCCACATTATTTCTATGTTGGAGTGTTATGCTTTCCTGTGTTCTGACTAGAACCACTTACCTTCCACTCACCTGTGGTTGTACCAGAGCTTCAAGAAAGTTCTCTCACACATTTCTGGACTGGTCCTCAAATTCAAATTTAGTGGGATTACAAAAATACTTAATAATTCCAGAGTGAAATTAGATGCATAACTTGTACTATCCAAGATTTTTTTAAAGAGTCATAATGTGTTGTTAAAGCTGAATCTTAAAGATCTCCTGTACTAATCTGATGTTTTCTATTTCATGAGCCTCCTTCTTTGCACGGTGACATTGTTTAGCTCTTCCAAATTGGACTTTCTGATGATGCAACCCAGACAGACGATTACAGATGAGAATGCACTCTTAATAATACACTAATAGAAAATTTGTGATATCTAACAACTGTTCAATAAAGGCCACTACTGCCGAAAAAAATCTTAAAAGAAGAAAATTCTCTGTAAGTGTTCAGATCATTTTGTAGCAACGGAGCAATGTTCAAGCTGACACCTTGTACCTTTCCCAGGACATATTTAGAAATTTGCTCAGACAACCTCTTAATCTGGAACAGTCAAAAGGATCCTCTGCACCATAATAATGTACATCATCAAGCTTTAGGTTAGAGTGTAATGAGGAATAGGAGAGTGAAAAAGGCAAAAGATGTCATTCATAATCTTATATAATTATAGTTACATAATAAATGCAAATATATTGTTCAGAATAATTTCTTTAGCCAGATTAGAGTTGGATTCTAATACCACCACATCATGTTAGTATTTATTTAGTTTTTTTATTAGTTATAGCTTATAGTCTGTTTAAGTTAGTTATTTCATTTAGACATATATTTTCTAATGGGTGCACACTTTAATTAATTACTTACATGTGTTCTTTTGTTTGAGGTGCTGCAATTACAAACCAGCTGGAGGAGGAAACCTGGAACAAACCATTTGTTTTTCTGAAAGACTGAAGGGGGGAGATTTTGTTGTTTCAATTTGATTTTAATTAGTTAATTTTGTCACTTAAATATTCACTTATTATTGTTTGTGCTACGTTAAAGTTAGTTCTGCTTTATTTGTTTCATAGGATGCGTTTGTTAATTTTGTATTTGTACGTTCTTTTGTTATGTTGTGCCTCCCTCATGTGGTAGATTTAGGTTCCTTCACCCCTTTGTAAGCAGCCTTTTGTTCTTTGTAGGTCAGTTTTGTTTGTGCTCAGTTAGAGTTCAGTTTACCTCAGTTAAATTGGGCTCAAATTTGTTACTTAACTTTGACTTATTCTTGCATTAAATCTTTATGCTTTGTTAACTATTTTTGGAAGAATTAAATTGCAACTTTTTCTACTTTGAACACTTTTTTGTCCTCGTTTGAGTCTGGTCCCTCACAAGAGAAAATAACTGAAAATCCTCAAATAACACTTCAAATCTTATATATAGCTTATATCTTATATAATATATAAGATAAACAAACAAAATCTCTTATATCTTATATAATCATTGTTAAAGCTAAACTTTAACAATGCAATTTAGAGCAGTAGTTGAAATATCCTTTTGTTTTTTGACCTACTGTGCAAATGACAACTGTGTGTTTGACAATGTGTGAAACAGCACAAACTGACTGAAGCTGAATAAATCAAACTATCAAAATCTGATGTTTCTTCTACCTCCCAAACTCAAGCTCTCTCCAAACCATTCAGTTTATGAAATATCACCAAATATAACCAAAGTGAATTTCTATTCATAAGAACAGCTGGGTAATTCATCACTTATTTTACTCCACGACAACATAATACACTCTGTCGTTGTTGAAGCCCAGAATAATAACAAAGCAATCGGATCTGTAAAAATAACTGCTTTGTTTTATTTCTGCAGTGGCATAACAATACTTTGATGTGTCAACAGGACAAGGTTTAAGGGTTATAAAGCAAAAAACAAGCAGATAAAAAACTAATTATATGAGAAAAATAAAGAAGTAGTAATTATGTTTAATGAATACAGGTTTTTCTTTGCATGTTAACCTAACAAAATGAATATTCATTATTTTGCAAACACAAAGAAATCCAAATTATGGCTTTCATTTTTTTTATATGCATAATTCAATGACATATATTCTCATAACTGACTTCTCAGTTTGTCAAATTCCTTTTCCACAAAGCATAAACCTTCCAAAGAAATGAAGTGAGAAATTTTTCAAAAATTGTTGCCTTCCAAAACTTAGAGAATGCGAACCACTTGTTATTTACTACCACTGGAACATTGTAACCTAATTAATTAATTGGCAGATATCTGTAGAATTTAACCAACTATAATTTTGAAAGAAAGCCCGTGTAGGTCTTTGAAATATTTTATATCAGTGCTGGTAACTTTAAATTTGGATCTTAGTGGCAACAATTTGACAGAATTAGGCACAGGCCTGGTTCACATTTTAAAGTTAATGTAAGTATAGAGCAAAGTACATATGAACAACAAGTGAGAAATAGGTTTCTGTGATTTTGGTTTGTAAAAGACTTTAAATTAAATTAATATTTTATAGCCTTGTCATAATGCCACACTGAAGAATTTTGCTGCAGGTATATTGCCATTTGAATGGTGTTTGTTGGTGGCTGAATAGACAAATTTTATTTTTGTTATTTCCCATAGTTTTATTTTCGAAAATATAGTAAATTACCTTTGCCGAGCAATTAATATAAATGCCTTAGTGTAAAAATCTTTAGATTTCCTTTTGCAGCTACGTTTATGCAAAGTTTTGATGCATAACCAAGGATGAATGTGGAAACCTGTCTAGAAAGACTATGTTTAATGTAAGTGGGTCAAAAAGGGAAAAAAATCATGATATGGAGGCCTTATCTGACCTCAGCAACAACATCTGCAGCACCATCTTGTGAAAGTCCCTGTGATTCACTTTGATCCGACATTGAGGCCACACAGGGAGCTTGTTCACCCCGAATGGGAAGTCTATTCAGAAGTACATTTTGTCATCTGCCACTTCTGATTGTGCTTTTCCTACAGTCTGAGACAGGACAGTGAGTCTACAAGGCTCTAAGGTATGAATAAAACACCAAATGTTTTATTCATGTGGTATCAATAGATGGCAGTAGTATCACACCACAGCAGAACAAGCAATCAATAGATATATATATTTTGTACCAAATCTTCATATTTTGCTGTGAACAAATAATAACTAGCCTTTAGCCACAGTAAAGAAAAGATAAAACTGCAATTATCATTCATCAGATCCTTCATGTTTGGGTAACAAGATCTTATTATAAGATATTTGTGTTTATTTCAATTCATTACCTTTCAGACGGGTTACCAAAACAACGACACACAATTCAATCAAGGTGTCATTGATGCATGTGATGTTATTTGCTAAACAGTGCATCATCAGAGAGGTGATCCTCATTCAATTACCTGTCATGAAAAAAAAAATGTATGGGCTCTCTTAAGTTACACTGTAAATCAGAGATAAGCCAGAACCACATTGAGACTCTCCTTCTGTCACAGATTTAGAAAGTAATTGCATTTTGCGTCCTATGTCATAAATTAGATCCACTCTGGGGCAGCTGGAAGAAGCCTGATCATGAGAAAACTGTAGGGGGGTTTTAAGGCATGACGAAGCCAAGAGGTTTATATATTTTCACAGCTAACCGGGGGAGAAAAACATGACACATTTTGCCTCTTGCTGACATTAATGGGGTGAGCAGCATTTTCAGCAGAGCCTTACCGCAGCAGACACTTGTTATGTGAGAGGTCATTAGCAGCATCTACATGGAAGTGCATGTTATAAGACAGAAGACACGGCAGCATAGGGGTCAGGTTACAACCCGCTGCCTTATTATGTCACATTGAACGAACCTCCCATTCATTCTGAAAGCTCATCGTCAAATTGACATGTTGTTTATGTTGTAAATTATGTACAGCAGAGTAGCAGTAAAACTGCCACTCTAGCTACATGCTCTGTGTGCATGTAGCTAGAGAGTCTCTGCTCTCTATCATTAGAGTCAGTCTGGACCACATCCCAAAATAAAGCAATCATGGTTGCTCTGTATGTTGTTTGTGGCTTTAAAAGACACCATGTGAGCCGTCAGGCTAATACTAGAGCTGGATGTCTGTAAAGAGCTTTGGTCTCTGCATCCTTCGCACTCCCTGCCGGCCTGATAAGCAGATGGGTCAGTGATTGTTTAGTTGAGGCTTGGTTGGCCCCTTCTGTTCTCTGTGAGGGTCCACTCATGGGATCAAAACCCAGGAGACTTGAATTAGAGTCGCTGGGTCACAAGGTTCACAGTCTACAAGCTGAACAGAGACATTACTTTAAATCCAGAACGTACAAACAAACCCCACACAGGTACAGTTCTATGCAGTAATCCTCTCCTCATATTTTGCTTCAAAGGGCTAGTGCTTACTGGTCTGAAATATTAGTTATATATGATTCTGAAAGTCTTTCACTGTTTTCTTTTCAGATTGATCGCTTGTGCCAAAGGAAATATTTTTTTTAATCATAACTTATCTTTATTTGAATCTTAGCTTATCTTTTTATTTTCTCATATTACAACCACAGTAATACTTTATTCGGATTTGATGTAATAGGCCCACACAGGAAAGCAAATTATGGCCAGTCAAGAGGATATGTCAAATGCTTTTTAAAGTTTTACCAATAGAAATCTAAAAGCGTTTATTTATTTATTAATGTTTTTTGGTATTTGTCGAATGTCTTTACAAACTCAGCACATCTACAGATACAATTTTTTGTTCTTCTCTTGTGGAAAATGTCCCTCAAACTCAGGGAGGCTACATGAGATTGTTGGTAATTTTCTTGATTATTTAAAGAATCCTTTTTTGCAAAAAAGGATTCTTTTTTTTGCACAAAAGGATTCTTTTGTGCAAAAGGACCTAAGCTTAATCAAGCAACAAAATCAGCTCTGTCCCTTCTTGTGGATGGATTCAATGTTGCATCTGCAGTTCAGTTTGTTGTCCAGGTGAATGCTGATGTATATGTGATTCTCCACCATATGTACGTCTTCTCCCATGATGGAAATAGGGTTTGCTCATACTCTGTTCCCCTTGAAATCTACAGTCATATTTAGTAAATTAGAATGTATGTCCTGGTGAGTTCTGTTTATCAGATTAAAAGCTTTTTTTTGAAGATAATCTTTAAACAAGTATAAAACATATTTTTCAGTGAGACCACATTTCTGCTTTCAAAAATATTTGTTATTGGTCTAACGTAATATTCTAATTTTAAATATAATAATAAGTTGTCATTATAAACACGAGAAATAAAAGTGTTAAAACATCAATCTTTAATTAATCTATATAATATGTCTCACTTGGTGACGGGGTGACAGAAACAATCTCACTTGTTTTGTTCACATTCAGGATGAAAATATTTCCACACCATGACACACAGTGATCTATCCTGGGAAATCACCAATCAGGTGTTGCACAATAATACTACATTGACTGGATCATGCATGGCAACAGTGGACTGAATGTGTTGGATTCTGCAATTTCCTCGAGGGCGTACATCAGGCAGCATGATGTGTCCCTCATTAACAGGAAAATTAACAAAAGAGTTTCCACTCATCTTTAATAAACTGGAAGCAGACCTGATCTTTTATCATTCCAGACAAGCTGTTCTGGAGGGTTACATTATTGAAGTGATATTTTTCTTGCCACGTCATGTGGAAATTTAGTCAAATCATCTTCAGCTGCTATTGCAGTCCATTAACTCCATTGTGAAGATACATAATTGATGCAGCCTTTGGGTAGAGCTTAATCAAATGGAGAGTGCTCCACACTCCACCACCACCACCTGAAAAATGAGAGACACAATGCTCCACAATATAGTTTGTATAGTGAGACTATAATTCACACTTTGAATTGATTTATCACCCTTTGACTTTACCGTGTCCAGAGAAAGACTTACAGTATTTAAGTATTTGAGGGTGGAGTTGTGTGACAGAGTTGTAGAATGGACCTGAATTGGAATCAATTCTCAGAAAGAAAAGACACATGAATCATCCTAGGTACAAGTATTTCTGAGACTTCTCCTTCCTTAGCAAGTTTAATACTTTCCTTAAAAACTGGCTCTACTGAAAAAGTACTGTTGAAACCAGATATTTACCTAGTAGGTACAAAAGACTGGGATGCACAGCAGCATGGTTGGTAGCCCTGTGCCGTGCAGCAAGAGGACCCAGCGTCCAAATTCAATGTTTGTCCTACATGTCCTTGTGTTGCCCAGTCATGCACTGGTTGTACATCTAATATTCACTAACATTACTATGCCTTTTAATAATTTGGGAAAGACCAATGTCAGAGCCTAATAAGCTTCTGATATCATATTTGCGTTAACTGCAGGCACACCTATGGATAGTTTTTCAAGGCACCATGCACCCCACATATACAGCTTGCTTTTATGGTATTAAGGAAAAAATCAAAAGAAATCAATCAAGATTGCAGGAAAAAATATTGGAATAACTTCCACATACATAGTACTTCCAATTATATATATACATATATGCACAACATTTGGGGAAGGAAAGTAGGTTTATAGTTGCAAAAATAAACCATTTTGGTTCAAATCAGCCCCATAATAAAGGAAAAAGACTTTGTGAAAGGTGTCAATATCTACAGTCCGACAAGTGTCAATGAAGAAGGCATCCCTCCAAACGCAACACAAAAAGCAAGATTTCAGTTTACAGATGCATTTTAGGACAAAGACATGCCCTCTCATCCAATAACAGATGAAACGAAAAAAGTGTTTGGCCTTAATGACCATCATAACAGGGGCGGCAGTATCATGTTGTTTGGCTGGAGGGACAAAATAGAATACATAATCAGCATGTCATGATATCAGCCACAAAGATAAAGCTTGGGCACAAATGATTCTTCCAAATGAACAACAACTCAAATTATACAGCCGAATTAGTTACAGAGTGGCTTAGGGAAAACAAAGTCAAAGTTTTGGAGTGGCCATCAAACAGTTCTAATCTTAGTCAGAAAGAAAAAAAGTGGGCTAAAATGGCAACCTTCAGTAACAGGAGTTCTGTTAGGAAGAATGACACATTTCTGTAAACTATTATGAGAAATGTATATCTAATACCTAGTTCCAATTATATGTTGCTAAATGTAATTTACATTATTTCTAAAAATGCAGCACACATGTGGAAAATCACGTCTTAGTTCAAATAAGAACAGTATATGAATCTTAAAGCCCAATGTGAAACTGAAAATACTATATGAATAGTTTAATTTCTAAAAATTACAATGTTGTCAAATTACCTTTGGTATCTTACTTAAAAAAGTGAAAGTACAACCACAAGCACATAATACCGCTGCTGGTTCTGCCTACCAATTTAAAGCTTTTTTCTCTCTGAATCCTTTTGAGAATACATTTCTTTCCCTTCGCCCCTACGTGACGTGCAAATTTGTGATTGTAAGTCAATCATTTATTCATCTCTGTGTACTTTGCTTTTCTTTTGCTTTAGGAATTTGCTTTGTTGGGAAATAACAGTGGAAGGGATGTGGGATGTGTGTGATTGCAATTGCTATGCCGCTTGAAATAAAAGACTCGGCTCTCAGGTTACATTTCAAAGCCAGACACCACTTAGACATCTCTCCCCGCTCGGGTTAAAGCCAATGGTGAGATGCTGCGGTTTAAATGCTCTTGGCTTTTGTTTGTGCTCTCAACCTGAGCTTTGATTCACCTGAAAAAAAAAAAAAAAGAAATATGCTGCTTATTCTCTTACAAGTACAGGTTTTTGATCCTCTGTGCAGCCCAGGCAGAACAGATTTGCAACATATTTACAAGGTGTACACCAGTTCTCGTGGATATTTTCTTCATGGAGGCATTTTGGTGACAGGGGAAGTTGGGGGGAAATGTAAAAGAGATTAGAGCACCTCCTCGGCTGAAAATATTTAAGAGGTGTCTTCATACCCCAGCAGTCGATTAAACCCACAAATTCCAACTTGCACTTTTTGGATAATTATTGACTGCAACTCAAATTTTGTATATGGCGGAGAAAAAGGATGGCAAAAACTGGGTGGAAAAAGAGTTGAAAATCCCTCAGCCAGTGATGTCTCAGATGAGTGAAGATAAAGGAGGTGACTGAGCTAATTGTGAACTGTCAGAATTCATCTCTCTAATGACTGTCAAATGAGCAAATTTTCAAACGTATTCTCTCCTCCCACCCAACTCCCTCGTCACGGAGTGAACATGCCGGGATAGGAATAAATACCAGGAGACACTAATGTGATGAGAATGATGCCTGGTCTCTTCCGCTGATTAAAAATGCAGTAACATACACACACACACACACACACACACACACACACCCCCACACGCACACACACCCAGACACAGGCAGAGAGGGATCAGCCTATAAACAGGGCAAGGTGCAGCTCTGAGTAGCAACAGATAAGAATTCAAACCCAGTGATCTCAGACTAATTTAGAACAGCAGATATGAGTATTGAAGACGTCAACATTTTCCCGGGCAAATATATTTCTGATGAACTAAATGTTATGAAATTATCTCATAAATTAAGCTGTGTATAATAAATTGGAGTTAAAATAAGAAGTATTGAACACATGCAGGACAAACAACCATAAAAGTGCATAGCAAGCCCAGAAAATAATTGAACTCTCAGTAGTTAGAAAGCCTTCCTGCATCTTCAAATATACAGAAAAAAAAGGTTTCTCATTTGTAAGGTACCGCATAAGAAGCAATCCATGATGGCTAAGAGCAAAGACATTTGCAATCTTATTGCAAAACACTCCAGATGGTCCTGTGAAGATTTCTTATAGAGTAGTCAAAAAGACAATCAAAAGTTGTTCAAGAGCCATGGGCCACACACACTGCGCTTCAAAGAGCCTTTATGATTTGTCACAACACAGGACTCCACTTCAGAAGGAAAAAATCAGGTTGTAGCACAAGTTTTATGCTGAACATTGTGATAAATTAATAAAATGCTGAGAGTACATAGTCTGGTCAGATATAGCCAAAAATGATTTCTGCATATCACCTCAAAACCACCACCCAATAGATAAGTTTTTGGATTGGAAGATAGTGGTTTGGGTCTATGTTTTAATATATGGTACATGAACTTAAAAAAAAAAAATGGTTGACTGGGAAATGGAACCGAAAATCTCCAAAAGAATCTAAAGAAGAAACAAGGCTAGATTTTTCTTAGACAGACAGTTATACCAAACAAACAGTCAAGGAGCAGGAGGGAAATAAAGATGCTATGGTTGCCTAGACAACCATCTGTCCTGAAGTGAAAATCTATAGAAAGGACTGTAGAGTGCATACAATGTGCCACCGGAACATTTAGAATCGAAGAATGGTAAAGGAATGGCCTGAAATCCCACCTGAGCAATAGAAGCGAGGAGACATGTTGAAGTTGCCATGACCACAAAAAGCCTTTTCTAAGTACTGAATACATTTCAAATGTGTTTGTCAAAATGGTCTGGTTAAACTAACTGGCCTGTTTTCTTAAGATCAGAAAAGGAGAAAAATGCTGCAAATTATAAAAGCCTCATGGCGAGCTTTAGAGTACAAGATACAGCAGAGAAGAAAAATAAGAGAACTGAAGAGTGCCTTTATGCACCCCATGTTATATCAGGCTTCAGCTGGTCACTGACGGGAAGCAGATAAGGTTTCACTCAGGCTGCACTTGGATAATTGGACATTTATGGAGAGATAGGAGAGCCTGAGGCCCAGGAGCCATGAAACAGGGCTAATCTAGACTCAGCATCAGTAAATTGTCTGTGAAAGAGCGCATCAGGAGCTCTGACAAGATAAAGAAGGCTTTCCTCAAAGGCGGAGCCGGACCAAAGTGACATGAAACTCAGACAGAAGAAAGCCTGAGCCTTTGGAGGTGGGACTTTTACATGTCACACGAGACACACGTTGAAATGTGCCTTCCTCAGAGCAGCAGTGTCACCTTGTCATCAAAATTAGGTCATGCAGTCCTGTAATTCTTTTGACAGTGAGGACAGTTGTGACAGCTGTGTAAGTAGACAGCGCTTAAGAGCAAGAACTTTTCGGCAAGGTGGCTTACATTTTTAAAGTCAGTAAAACCTATTGTTCACATCAAAAGCAATAGAAATATGGCAGACCATTCTAACATATAATTAAACCATGGCACTGCCCATAATACTTTTTAAGATATTGCAGTGATATTAGCTAAAAATAATAGTCAAAATTTATCTTAAATATATTTCAAATAATAACTGAGGTACTAAAACACATATTTTTATATTTCCTAAAATACAGAAAGATGTCTAAGAAATGTAAAAGTTTAAGTAATTTAGTGGGTTGAACATACATTGCAGGTGAGGTATCTACCAATCAATTCTTTGTAGTCAAAATTAAAATTTCAGATATCTTTACTAGCCTGGAAGGAGGGATTGCAAAAGAATCCAATCTCACAAGAAAATGGTTTGGAGGTTGTTTGTTTACAAAGTTATTCTAAATAAAGGAAGAATGTGTGGCAAAGTGCTACATGTCCACTTTTTTTTTAAAGATTTTTTTGGCTCTAGTGGCCTTTATTTGAAAGTAGCTTGGCAGGAAATTAGGGATTGAGAGAGGGAGAAGACATGTGGCAAATGTCGCCAGGCTGGGAATCGAACCTGCGACTACCGGCATGAGGATTAAAGCCTCCATATGTGGGTTGTGCTTTGCACCTGCGCCACCACAGCACCCCCCCTACATGTCCACTTTTAATGGAAGTTAATGCTCCATATGTGGGTCTTGCAAACTTGCAAAAAAAGTAAAACCTACCAGGAGATTTTAAATAGAAAAAACTTGTGACTCCACTTGAAAACAAAAGTTGAGTCATCTCTGGGGTCTCATCATTGGGCCAAGTTTACTCAGAAATGTTTCACCGGACACAATCATTACTTCCACCTTTGATCTCAGGCCTAAATCCAGATGAAGATCTGTGGAACGAGATGAAGAGATGGCATAAGAATGTACTCTGGATGATCTTGAGAGTGCAAAAAGGAATGGTTATAAGTCCCTTTTTCTGTAATTGTGTATCACATAAAATGTAAGAGAAGAATAAGGCCTCTTTGTTTAAAAATTGATCTTTAAAAGGGGCTCGGTGCAAAATGTGAGCCGCAGGCTTACTAATAAGTAGCACAAGTGATCTTGTTAAACAAATTACTTAAACTAGAGGCTTGATTTTTGTAATATCTCAAAGCAGAATGATCAAATTGCAATAAAAGACAGGTTTATTTTAAATTCTTTACTCATCCTTACCAGGGTTGCAAAAAAGTGTGGGAGGTGCTGTATTTGTTACTCATCATTAATTTCATGTTAAAATGAATCGTGCTAAATTCTTAATAAACACCCAAACTCTTTCCCATACATTTGTATTTAGATTGTTTATTCTCTAAAGCTGTTACTCAGTAAATAAATGAGTCTTCATAATTCCCTTATATTTGACGTTTTGAGAACAGTTTTTCTTTGATTTTTCAAATAAAATGGGAACACTGGATTAATTTTTTATTTATAGGTATTACTTATGAGGCTCTAGCACAGCCATTAGGTGATAAATTGGTTTACCGTGGCCACATAATCAGAGATAATAGTTGCGAAAGAAAGAGTGACAGTTAAAAACATAAGTTCTCCTGCTTGCTCTCAGTCCTGTGATTAGCTTCCTTCCTTTGATGTATTTCCCATTTGATTCACCCAGGAAACTGCTGCCTACAGAGCAGGTGCATACTGAGCAGGTGGACTATTACAAAGGAGCCTTGAGAGACTGGGGCTGACAGAATCCATGCTTCATTTTATTTTAGGTGGATGAAAACTGTTCTTGGATCAGCCTTTCTAATATTCCTGTTTTTGTTTCATACCCACATTCCAAGAGCCATTGCTTGAGCTGTTTAGCAGTTCTGTTCTTTTTGCTGAGCTGCAAATCTAAACTCTGCTCAGCCCCCACTGATTACTTGCACACAGACTCTGACACAGGCAATTAATTTGCCAGGGGAGAGGCTAGTCTTAATTGGGTATAAGTGGGATTTTTCTTGGCTGTGTGCAACAAAAAATGACAGACTGTGTACATGAGAAGTGAAGACCATCTGGTCCCTCAGGAGCTACGAGAGATGCCAGACAAATGGAAAGAGAAACAACAGAAAACCCGTGTGGGTACGGATAATGTTCCTTCCCTCCTCCTCACTTGTTCTCTCTCTTTGAGTCTCACAAACACACAAAAAAGGAGTCACAATCATTTGGTCATATTTCATGTGCCTGTGTAAAAGCCTCAAGGGGATGTATAGAAGCTGAATAAACTGAAGTTTCAATCGTGGCATATTTATACATGATCAATATTGAAAATACCAACATAATGCTAGAAGGCACAAGCAGGTAAAAAAAAAGTGGTTAATGTGTATAAAGTGTATGACCGCCTGTTAATACATGGAGCATACTTACTTCACACACTAGACTTTCAAAAGTAGTCAGATGCTTTCATATTTTCCACAGTTATTCATATTACCAATGTATTTTATTGGGATTTTATGTGATAGAGCAACACACAGTATAATGTATAGCAGGGAAGTAGAAGGGAAAGGATATATGGTTTCCAAGATGTTCATCTAATTAGTAAATAATTCGATCCACCTATGTGTAGTTTAATCTCAGAATAAATCCATCCGTTATGTGAAGGCCTCAGAGAACATAAGGGAACAAAACGCATCATAAAGACAAAGGACAAGTCAGGGATAAAGTTGCAGCTATGTTTAAACCAGCCTTGGGTAGAAAATAAAAGCTATATCCTGGTATTCTATAAAATTTCACAGAGAGTATTTCAATCCATTTGTCGAAAATGAAAAATGTATGGCACAAACTGAAAACCCACATGACTGTCCCCCCCAGAACTGACATGCAAGCAGAGGTTTATTTAGAAACATGACCACATAGCTCATTATAACTGTGGAGGAGCAACATCCATTGATGCAGCTTGTAGTTCTGATGTTGACAGAAAACCTTAAAAAGTCAATTTGCTGTTTGCCACAGGAAATGGAAAACATTGAGAAAAGCATGTATTGGTCAAATGAGACCATAACTCTCTGGCCGACAAGCAAATTGCCATGAGTGGCAAAAAATACTGAAAACAGCATCCCCAAACATAATGGTGGTAGCATCATGCTGAGCGGATGCAGGAGCATGGAAACCAGTCAATTTTAATCAAAATAAGTATGTATTAGAAAAATATGGATGGAATTGATGTATTTAAAAGAATAGACAATGTTGAAGTGATATAAAACAAAAAATGACTAGCAGATATAATTGCATCAGAGAAACTGCATTTTTTCTGAGTTTTTTCTTGTAAAACATTGTGAAAACCATGAACCACTTTACTTCTACTTCACAGATTTATACTTGTTGGTCTATCACATAATGTCCCAAAAAACAAATAAAGTTTGTGTCTGACATGACAAAATCTGGAAAAAGATTGAGGGGTTTTCAAGTCACCGTGGGTGATTGGTTGTGATTCCTTAAAGAAGAACATTTTATAAAGACGGATGTGGATGCAAGAAGAAATATGGGTAAAAAGATTGTGCTGGAGAACCTCTTCTCGTCAGGTTTTGTTTCTGCTCAGTGAGCTCACTAATATGTCCCACTGTGAGCTGCGACTGTCAAGCAGCACGCATGATATCCATCAGCTTTCAGAAACAAACACCACAGCTCTTGCTTGTACTTATCCATTCCCTGCAAGATGTCCAGCTAAAACACACAGCAGGATACGTCCAGAGGGACTCTCCTAAGCACATGCATAAAAAAGATTATGATGTTGTCCAATATCATTGTATAAACAATAACAAAATGATTTTATTACATGTTGGTAAGTTGACAGACATCACAACACACTTGCATGATTGCTCCGATGTGACTGTTTCCCACACTTTAATTAGGCAAAATAAACCCAGTACAAAACTATATAAAACAAACATGCTTCCAGTTACACTTTAAAGCCATATTCCATAATCTAACGAAATTCACATCTGGTAAAGATAAAAAAAAAAAAAAAAACTGCAGAAGGATGCAGAAGCTCATCATCATTTTCTGAATTTATTTTTCTTATGATTTTTTTTGTTTGTTTAGTTTACATCAAATAGAACAGACATACATTGGCACATGCAAAGTGGACACTTTGTGGTGCTTTTTAGTTACCATCCAAATCCATCTGAACAAAGACTGGATATCTATTTCTGTGCTCTTCAAACATGAAAATACTCTCAAATATTTACAAAAAAAATATACTCACAATGCCCATCACTCGGTAAAAATCATCTGGGTCTGAGTTGAGTTGAAGTTGACAAATCAAAATGCTTGTGTGGCAGAGATCGCTGTTCAAGGTAATTAAATCAACTCCAAGAGAAAAAAGAGGCACAGAAGAAAATCACTTAAACAATACAAAACAGAAATCAGATAATGGACACCCCAAGAGAATATGGCTTTAATGACATTTCAAAAGAAAATTTCTTGAAGCAGATCAACGGTCCATTTTTATGTGTTTGTCCTCTTTCACAGTGACCCCCTTTTTCAGCAAGCAATGCGTTCCACGTCAGACAAAGAGAAGAGGGCCACATCACAAGTTTACAACCTGTGGTTTGGCTCTGAGGGGCCGACACAGTCACACAGGCCCAGCACTCTGTTTGTATCTCTTAGGACTCATGCATCATGTCTTAATGAAGGTTGGATGCTATCCACAGTTGGAGTGCATAGATACCGCAGGTGGTGCTGGGATGCCTGCGCTCAATGTCTGTCTTTCTTTCTCAGATCCTACAGCTTTTTTTGCTTTTTTTTTTCTGATCACAAACAGAGGACAAAGTGTTTCTAAGCAGATCAGATCCTGAGGTTGTTGTAGCTCACATAAGTTTTCTTTGTGGCTTGACCTGCGAAAAGAAGAACATAAAAACATAGATTTATTTTGAGATGTTCTCACATAAAACAAAAAGCAGAAAGTAAACAGACATCATTCACTTTGGCGAACTCTTTCTGCTGTGCAGTGAATTCCTATCACCAGCTGTGTGCAATCAGTTGCAATATTTTCTGGACTAGCATATCATTTCAGTGTGCACTCCCTGCATGTAAAGATTCAGCTTCTATTTTCAGATGTTAACTAGTGATAGAAATCACAAACAACACTAAAGTGGGCACCAAACAAATGCTAGGGCATGCAATGTGATCCCAGTCTCCATTACCATGGAAACGTATCAGAACATGGCTGAGCGCCCAGATGCTGTTTGTGTTTGTGTGTCCTACTGCATAGCTTTCATAATGAGAACCAATTTGAGTTTCAGCCCTTGAGAGTGGAAGCATATTTTGTTTTATCGTTTCAGGTCATTGAAGCTCATTGTGACCTTTTTAAGAAATTAGTGCTCTCTAAAAATTAATTCTAAGGTTATGGATTGTTTCCAGTTTGAGCTCATATATCCCCTTTGATGCTGTACAACAGTGATTCACAAGCTGCAGGTTGTTGCACCAAACCAGCTCCATTGAGGGAGCTTTTCATCAGGTGTTGAAGGTGAGCTTATGGAGACCAATTACCATTCAAAATGTTAGGAGCACCATGTTGAAAACTACTGGTTCTGTTTTTATCTTAAGTCAAAGAGTTTATCAAAATTTAATTGCTGTGCTTCTATGCTTTTTTTTAAATTAATTATATATTTTTTTTTATTATGTCCTATCTTGCCACTCCAGGCAAGAAGCTGTTTCTCCATGGAGAAACAGCTCAGTTATATTTGCCATGGCAGTTTAGCACTACAAAAAGGATATCTAAAGAAAGAACTTTAACTGCAGTATTGATTTTATTAGATCAAGACTGTAGCATCAGAGTAAGCAACCATATTGAGGAAATAGTAACCAGTGTTTGTCTGACCTTCCACCATTTGGTTTATTTGTGTATAAGGCCATATCTTCTTATAATGTAGTTCTTAAATAGACATTAGAATGCGATAATAGGAATTACCTTTACCTGAAAATGGTAAATGTTTATTTTACCATTCTCATTGGTGGATCTCTACAATTAATTAACACAATATATTATTTAATACTTTAATAGTATTGAACAGTGCTAAAGCAGATACAGCCGCCTTTTACAAGTTGGTCTGTTTCTGCAATTAAAAGTATTTTACAAATTAACTATTACTTTGTACATTTTTATCAAAAGGCACATTCATTATTTGAAATCTGTACCACAACAAACAAAAATGTGTTGCCTGTTTTGTTAATTGGTAACAACTACATCTACACCTAAAAGTAGCATTACACCTTTACATTTATGCATAGAACATAAGATTCCTCAGGAGCGATAAACTCGCCTGTCTTCAAGCTGATTTAATATGGAAGACAAATTTCTAGAAGGTTGACAACAAAAGGTTTTTAACTGTCAAAGGAGGCGAAGCTGTACTCAAAGTGATCAAACGTAGCGCTTGAGCTTAGTCTTTCTTACAGTACACGTACATGTAGTAGTCTTCAGCTCCTTGTCAGAATAAAAGCAAATGCCTGTAACCAGTTGCTACAAGACACACTGACATTTAATTCCTGGAAATAGACATGGAATATCAAGGTGGCTTTTAGTTTTTATGAAAGGCAAATGTCAACTTAAAAATATTTTAAATAAATAAATGATAAACCGGAATTATTCTTTCGTTGTTGCATCTTGAAGATATTTGATTGCGTGTGTTGGGAAAGGTATGTGGGGATGTGGGGGCAGGAGCCCAGACTGTATATATATA